>CM055265.1:120813238-120967718 GCA_029237695.1 Conchocele bisecta | reverse complement strand
AAAAACCTGTCCAGAAAACTGACATATTTTACAGTTCGGTGTAATATAATTGATAGGAGTCCGTTCTCCTGGCCTTTCTACTTGTGATTAGCTACATTATATGATATGTTCTACTTCACATTTTAAGTTCTTTGTCAAACGACAAACAGGTGAAACTGGCTGATGGCTGGAACACACACAGATGGCCGACTTCGCCACCCCATGTGCCGTATACATGTAGGATACAGTAACAAGGCAGTATTCACATATACATTGTATGTTATGCAATAATCGTTGAATCATACGATAATCATGTGTATAGTTGGTCCTTATTATAAATCAATATTATCGTATTATATTGTTTACAAATGAAGGCTGTTTATTGACACAGTTTAGTGGTCGTATTAATATATTGGTTACTGTCAGTGTTTATAATCTACCAAGTCATATGTCTGACAGTGACCCAGACTGATTATAGGGTATACGACCAGTGTAGATCCAGATCAGCCTGTGCATTCGTACAGTCTGATCAGGATCTACACTGTTCGCCAGTCCATCAATGAAACACCTGACATGCTTCTAACACAAGGTGTATGATCACGTGGTACTAACAACAACAACCAATACTGAAACTTCCAGAATCAATCCGATTCAAAGTACGTATTCTTATATATTATCCTTATTACGTAACGGATTTTTATGAAATATGGCGCATGAAACGCGTCTTGTTAAGCTGCATTTGGTGGTCTCTGTACTTTGACCCAAACTTCTGTCGTGTTTGCCAAGAATCGATTCTTTGCAAAAACGACATAAGTCTGTGCCGAACTCACTGGCCGACCAAATGCAGCTCATGAAGACGCGTTTGCTGCGCCATATTTCGACAAAATCTGTTACATATTAAGGAAAATAGTAAATAATACTTACTTTGGAGTTGTGAAGATTTCAACACTTTCAGCCACTGCTGTTGTTATAACCACGTGATCATGCACCTTGTAACAAGTACTAGTAATATAGATCTTTATATGGAGGTGTGCTACATGCATGTTATCATGACCTACGTACATTGGTCAAAAATCCCATAAGCCCCATTAATCCAGTCACAGCCACATATCTAATATATGAGACAGAGAATTCGCCGAAAACCGAGGCCAGGCAGTGCATTGTATATGCATAAGGTTTCAAAACCGACAAAACTAAAAACTAACCACGACTAGGCAGATTCTAATGCACACCCTTACTTTTCTGTATGTAGGGAATATATTCACTCATAATTCCAGCACACAAATATTTACACAATTCCCTAACATTTGATTGGCCCGTAGCAAGTCTCTGTCCAAAATTTATATCCCAGTAAACTCCCACGCCGAACTACTTTCCGTAACCGTGAGGCGCAGTTAAAATAATTCTTAAGAAAACGGAATATAAATACATTTTCTTGATGAATTTATTTCAAATGCTGGAATTATAAGGAATGAATGGCTTGTTTGTGGAATTTATCGGGGATATAAACTTGGAAAAGTCGCGGGAATACTGGACGAGGCATTAAAAAATTACAATTTTCGAAAAAAAAATCCCAAAAAAAAGAGATTTTTTTTGTTTTGATTTTTTTTCGAAAATTGTAATTTTTTATCGCTTCGTCCAGTATTTCCGCGACTTTTCCAAGTTTATACCCCGATAAATTCCACAAAAAGGCCATTCATTCCTATATAAACAGATGATCTGGATCCGCATTGGTCGCGAACGCCACAGGACCCATTTCTGCAGACACAGCCACATATACGTTGTATTATCGAATTCATACGGAAGAAGAAGTTTATTACATTGCACTAACTGGCTCCTGAGTATGGAAGGTAATATCCGCCATAATTATATTAGGCTTAATGCTTGCTTGCTGATGAGATTCTAAGTTCTATCCGTCTTATTACAATTCTATGTGGCTTGATGCTTGCTGACTGGTGCCATTACAACTTACTTTCATGTTATTTTATTGGTCATTCGTGTTGTGACATTTGAAATCTTCTTGGTTGTAGTCTAAATTGCATGTGCATTTGGCTTGATGCTTTATTCATTCGCACTGTTTAAATGACATCCGGAGTTACATTATTGATTATTGCATCGCTGTTTTGCCATGCGTTTTGTTACCTCGATAAGCCACGCCCCTTGACAACAACAATTACAACAGTAATTTGGGAACAACCATTATGACACCAGGTGCGCTGCTAAAACTTAAAATAGTTCTCCCTAAAATGATTTAATATGCTGGTACCCGTCCTACAATGCGTTGCGCTCTAAATTGGTTCCATGTCCCTAACGGTGTTGATGTAGGTTGATGCCGCCTTTTCTGTTGCACCATGTTTAGGTTAAAAGACACCATATAGTTTTACTGTATAATTTAACAGAAGCCCAACCAGTCATTCCTACTTTCACTATTCGTATGAATGTTGTGGGACCAACCTCGTCATGTCCCCCAATATTGTTTACATTATTTGGCCACGAAAACTCTGTTTACATCACGTGACAAACAGGCTCAGTGTTTTCTTTTAAATGCTTCAAATATGCTGAAAACTGGTGTTAAAAACACCGCTTTTCTAACCTTAAACCTAGAGTGTACATGTCAGGTTATAATCTAGGCAGACATGTTTTTCTTTATTCTTTCAATCTGACATTTTTCTGGCAAAATGATTACCATTACCAGACGTACTAATTGACATTATTATACTTTGTATATCAAACGCGAAATGCCAGTTTGATATCAGGGGCGATAACCGTGGTTCCTTAAAATGATAACGGAAGCAACTATGTATTCCATTTATTTATTATTTGATGTGCAATATCATACTTAATGATATGTCGATAAAAATCTTTATTCAGCATTTAGTTGATATAAATAATTTAAAAATACTGCATCACTAGCATATGGAACTAGCTTGATACCACCGCGAGTCTCTACGAGTACATTAAATATTACTAAATAATTATATCTGTGTAGCTGGCACTCGTAATTTTTAAAAGTGGTGGACTAGTTGCAACTATACACTTATTTAAGTTCCATAAAGAAAAGTTTGTACCTACTAGATGGGACCCCAGCTTCAACAATAATTAAATCTATATTTTAATTAGTCAAGATCCAGAGCAGAATGGGTGCAGGTTATTGGAAATTAGGTCCGACAACATCCATAAGAAAAATGAAAGTAGCAGAGAATAGCAAAATGTGTGGTAACGGGTTAGTTTTTTAGGGAAAATCAATGGTGGTGGCCCACTTTTGTGTGATCACGGACGGTTATTGGTTTGTATCGGTAACAGGCCAGTTTGACAGTCAACCTGTGTAAGTTACCATATGTGTAACTTACTATAACAAGAGTTGTCAGAGGCCAACGAAGCGCGCCCGGTGGCAGCAAAGGAACGGAGGGCACATTTGAAAACACAACGTGCTGAATAAGGGAAACAAAATGTATGAGCCATTTACCAGAGCGTGTTAAGGTTTCGAGCGTATAAAGTATTTGACCTTGACCCTGGGCTTAGCAGAGGTAGAGGACCCTTGGAGCAATGCGTGTGTGAACTATGAAGCAAATCCAAGCAAGAAAATATAGGCCATTTACCCGAGCGTTAAGGTTCCAGGATGCACGAAGTATGTGACCTTGACCCTGGGCTTAGAAGGGGTGGCACGGACGTGGATTTGCAACAGCGCAGTAGAGGACCCTTGGAGCAATGACGGACGGACGGACGGACGGACAGACGGACGCCTTCGATGCCGAGGGTATGCCATAAGCACTTATTCCTTCGGAAGGCGCGCTGAAAATGTGATTGTTTTCAATTACGTACATATGTAATTTAATGATGAGGATACTGTATGTATCAAACACATTAGTAAGTCAAACACCATACAAACATATTATGCAATTTAGTTAATATAGGTTAGAGAATAAATCAAAGGACTGAAAGTCCTGAAATCCTCCGCAGTACGTGCTCAACCATTCACACAACAAATCATATAAAATTATACTCCATTTAAAATCAATATATTTGTCAAAGTAATTTCACCTTGACCTTGGACATGAAGGCCACATGGGTGTGGTACATGTATGGAATGAAAATTTGGATGATGATAAGGAAGTATATGAAGTTTGAAGTCAATCTGACTTACGGTTGCAGAAAACTTTAAGGCAAATCGTACGGATGCAAATGTCTTAGTAATTGGTACCCAAACTATTTAACGTGGACGGACGGAATTACGAAAACTATATACCCCTCGACATACTTTGTATGCCGGGGGGTGTATATCTATAGATTTGTATACACTTTATATATTTTACAACAATTACAAACAAGAGCGAGCAGTCATGCATGGAACACGACAGGTGACATTTGTCATCAGTCCTTTTTTTCCTGTCACAGTCATAGCTCAGGAACTAGACTGGTGACATATGTCATCATTCCATTTTCTCCCGACACAGTCGCATAAATTTAAATTTCATATCATTTTCCAATTCAAATAGGAATCCTCAGCGATTTGTAACCTGGAGGATATAACAAAAACGTTCTACTTTCACTTTCTTTCATTTCAGCTACACATTCAATTTTAATTTATTGAGTAAATGTTGCCGAAATAATTATTTAAATAATATCTAATTATTTAAATATACTTTTTTTAATTCATAATACAAATAATCTAGAGATAATTATTATCCTTATTCAAACTCAAGACAACGTTTCCTTTGTGAAGTGTATCGTACTGTATATGATGTCGCAAGTCGCAAGATTGTAATCACAAAACAACGAAACCGTTAACATATCCACTTATATTCTGCGCTTATTGTCTTTGTGCTAAGTGCCGAGTTCATTTGTATCTCGCACTGTTTTAATAAATTCATTATAGATTAGTTGATTTTTTAAGTAAAATGAACACTGATTAATAATATCGATGTCTCAAGATGATTACAACAGTATGTAACTGTCAAAAAACAATGTTTCTTTAAATCATCATCATTTCGCTGTCCAATGTCGGATTTTATCGATGTAAAGTTCAGAATGTAAGCTTTAATCTGATTGGTTATTCAAGAGTAACGTCACAGGGAAATCACGCCCCCTACTATTGCGCAAAATATCAACATACATAGAAAAGAAATCATATTAATACATAACAGTTAATTGTTTATAAAGTATACAAAAACTTTTGCAATAACACATATATAGCGCAAAAAAAACAAACAATACACGTATTACACTGAAACGGTAAGATAGCTCGCTGTTTTACTGTTGTTGAACTACGTTTTTATGGCGTAGTACCGCGTGTTTTTCTAAAGTTAAACCCGCAAACAGTGACACTGCGACCGCCACTTAGCTCATTAGCATAGTATCTGCAATGACTGAGAAATTCCATATAGTTACTTAATCCGAGCTAATAGCTCGGATAAAAGAGGTTAAAGTACTCCGGTATGAACAAACTCGTGCGGGTGTTTTGAGGTCACTGACACAGTTTGCTTGCAAATCTTGATCCATTACTACCTAGGTTCACTTGAGGAACATGTTGGTCATGTGATGTAAACAGAGCTTCCGTGGCCAAAAAAAAATGTAAACAATATTGGTGGACATGACTAGGTTGGATTTTTCTTTGTTAGGAGTAAGTAAACCTATTGTTTAATTCATGCAGAACCAGTACAGACCGACTGCAGGTCATGTAAAGGTAGGTCCCACAACATCCATACGGATCGTGAAAGTAGGAGAGACTGGCCTTATTGGATGGGATTCGGCTACAGTATATATTAAAACTATGTGGTGTCTTCTAACCTATACTGTGATAAATAGTGGGTGAAATCTTACATTAACACCGGCATTGGAGGTGTGCCTCAAACAGCCAATCACATCTTATACTATTATTAATTCGTCGGAGGATTCCTAGCATTGACAGCAGTGCCATCTGGCGTCATAATGAGGCACTACTATATCACCAATATTGCTTGCGGCATTCGGCTTGTGACTTGATGTTTTCTGCTTGCGGCGGCTTTCCGCTTTCGGACTGTGGATTGATGCTTACCTCCTGCGGCTTTGTCCTTACTGCTTTCGGCCTTATTCAAAGTGCTAAGTGCTTTGTTCTTACTTTCTTTTGCAAATGCTTAGTGTAATAAAACAGGGACACGAATAAGGACGTATCAATAATTGTAATGTAAACAAGACGAATGAACAAAGCAATCAGCAGAATGGACATGTAAGAAAGACAAATACAATTACAACAAGCAGATTTCAAATGTAATAAATACAAATGACGAAAGAAATAACATGAATATAAGTTGTAATGTCATGAGCACGCAAGCATCAAGTCACATAGAATTATGGCGGATATTACCTTCCATACCTGAGCAAACATGCAATACTGTCATACTATACAAACTATTGTCATAATTTGTATTCTATCGATACGATCAATACATGTGCATAACCAGGCCCGTACACAAGAGTGGGTGCGACGGGTTCGTCTTAACCCCTCAACACAACAGGGGGCCGTTTTACTAAACTTCCTACGACTAAAATGTTCGTAAGTGCAAAATTATGATAGTCTGTAAATTTCACATTAACAATATTTTCTTGTAAACAATTATTGGATTTACATTTATTGAGCATAGGCTGCATATTGCAGCCTATGCTCAATAAATGTAAATCCATCAATTGAAATTTACGAACGATTCTAAATTTGCACTTACGAACATTTTAGTCGTACGAAGTTTAGTGAAAAACGGGTCCCAGGTCCGTACACAGAGGGGGTGGCGTGCGTACATCCCCCTTAACCCCTCAACACAATAGGCCTGTATAGTGGTATTGGCATGAGGATGAGCCGGCTCGTGACGAGACGTTGTAGCATTAAATGTTGACCCTCGTTGAAAACTGACCCAGGGTCACTTTTCAACTGATTTGTCTCTCATATTTCAGTCGTTGAAAAATGATCATCGTGACATTTTGATCAGTAGCCTATTTCACCAAAATTGCAAAGTATACTTTTCTAGCAAAGTATACTTTGAGGGAGTAACCATTTATTTTTCCGAAATGCAGTATTTCTTATAGAACTAACGACTGCATATATTTGATAATTAAAAGTATGCAGAATTATTATACTGAATTTATTACATTATCACAGCCAAAAATTCAATTGGAATTTACAGACGATCCTAAATTTGCACTTACGAACATTTTAGTTGTACGAAGTCTAGTGAAACGGGCCCCTGGTCCCTAGCTGTATCCAATGCCAAGGCCAAATATAAGAAACTGGTCCCTATGTCCAAAGTACACTTGGAGGTCAAGGATCAAAAATGCATAAGACCCAGGTCCATCCATCCAATTGCAGTCGTCGGGGGATACACATTTCCTAACATTTGCTGGTTTGTTTCTGTTTCCATTGATAACATTTGTGCAAAATATGACATCGAAAACATGTATGTAAAAGAATTAAATATTATGAAAATGCACTAAAAGTTTCAACAGTAGTTAAGTGCACGTATACATACTTTATGTGACTACGGGTATAACTGGGAGGTCTTAAACAGTCCACACACTTGTAACATTTGGCTGAGCCATACGGCGCAGAGCAGTTTGCAGCACAGCCTGTGGGTGACTAGGTGTGTCGTTTGCCTCAGTGTCATACATGGCGTATTTGATAATTACTGCAAATGGCATTATGTGGCTAACATGAGGCTAATATGCGATTTCGGGTATACTCTTTGCAACTTTCAAGATATGATCAACCATCAGTCATATCAAAAACTCATGTTGCCCATTTTTCCCATGCGTATTACAGCCGCCATCTTGATTTTCAGTTCAGGGTCAATTTGCCATGCTTACAAAGTTTAACTTAGCTAAACATTCATAATAAAAACTGACCCAACCAGGGTCAAATTTTCAGGTGGAAAACTGCCCCAGGTCAGAGTTTCATGTTGAAAACTGACCCATGTTTAGTTAACAATGCTGACGCATCCATTGGGACGTTTTACTATTCCGTCATTTACAACAACAAGGTGCATGATCACGTGGTTACAACAACAACAACGTCGCCCACTCCAAAGTAAGTATTATTTGATATTTTCCTTAATATGCAACGGATTTTGATGAAAACGCGTCTTCATGAGCTGCATTTGGTGGTCTAGGGAGTTTGGCACAGACTTATGTCGTTTTTGCGAAGAATCGATTTCCGTGTCAGAGACACGGAAATCGATTCTTCGCAAAAACGACAGAAGTATGGGCGAAAATACAGATGCAGCTTAACAAGACGCGGTTGATGCGCCATATTTCAGCATAATCCGTTACGTAATAAGGACACTATAAAAGAATACGTACTTTGAATCGGTACTTGTTGTTGTTGTTAGTACCACGTGATCATACACCTTGTACAAGGTCAATGTCAACTATTTGCCGTGTCAGTTCTGTTCATCAATGCTGCTCCATTTCTGAGGATCAATTCGCCACGTTGAAAACTGACCCGTGAAGGATCATACTTGCACGTTGAAAACTGACACAATATCATTGTTTTTCCGTTGTAAGCCGGCCCAGGGTCAATTTTCAAAGTTGAAAACCAACCCGTGGCGGGTTACCGACAGGAACAGTCAAATTTCACGTTGTTTATGACTATATAGCACAGTTATTTGCTACAAGGTCACTGTCACAACTGTTTTGTATCATTTCGTTCCATAATTACTACTTCTCATAGCTCAGTCGATTTGTCAAGTTGAAAATCTGACCCAACCAGGGTCAAAATTTCACCTTTAAAATTGAGCCGGGTCAGATTTTCACATCGAAAACTGACCCAGGGTCAAATTTCCACGTTGAAAATTGACCCATGTTTAGTTTTGGGTATGCTGAAAAGTACTTTGATATTGTTTAGTATTTATTAATTTTACCAACGTATTCCACTATATACTAGTATTTTCTGTCATTTACTACGAGTTCAATTTCAACTCGTTGTTCTATAGCATAGTTATATAAACAATGCCAAACGGCCACATCCCTTGAATGCAATGCTGCCAGTATTGCATTCAAGCGATGTGGCCGTTTGTCATTGACGTCACAGGGTCAACGGACTATGGCCAGTAACTGGCCATAGTCCACTGATCCCGTGACGTCAATTGACCTTGCCAACATAAAGGAATCATACTGTACAATGTTGACCATTGTATGTACAACATGCGATCGTGGACCATAGTTGGAAATGCCATGAATTTTCAAGTTCTTTTCTTGAATTTTCAAGATCTTTTCTTGAAATTTCAAGAAAAGATCTTGAAAATTCAAGAACAGAACTTGAAAATTCACTATCGGGAACCACGTGAATGAAATAACGTATCGAGGTTTGACAAATTCGGCCTAAATATATTTACATTGTTGACCGATTTCTCTTAAACCAGGCCGACATTGGACACAATTTCAAGCTCATTTATCTGGTATATATGTAACCCAGGTGAGGAAAACAAGCAGCCAGTCCGGGGCGCGAACCCGGCGCCTCTGGCTTACAGGGCGAATGCTCTGCCGACTGTGCTAACCGGGCTGCCTACATACCATCTCACATAATGGGTTAATATACACACGTTACATACATGTACTCTCCCGCCAAATTGGAATTCTTCCATGAATTTCCACCGGGACAGAGATAGTGGCAAGTATCCCGCCTGTCACGCGGGAGACCGGGGTTCGATTCCCGGCCGGAGAGCCAATTGTAACCGGGGTTTAGTTAGTTAAACAAAAGTTTTTCAGGTTTTATGTTTCTTTATCATATTTAGTAAACTAAATAAAACCTGTATAATATATATATACAATCTAAAACAATTTAAATTATAATTACAGTAATACACAATATCACATATATTTCAAATTGGATATTTACAAATATTATTTTTAAATAAATACAAAAGAAACACTCATTACCAGACTCAGTGATTCTGTATCCAATTAGTGATTGTAAAACTTAAAATGCATGAATTGGACATACATGTAATCCATCAACGTAGCTCATCTGTGCATGCCCTTACCATTTCGATGTAACGTCACATGAAGCTGAGAATCGTCTATCAGAATGGTTAGGTTGATTAATCGCAGCAGAATAGGTTAAGTGGACGACAAATGCAGCATGTAAACTATATACATGACCGATCATTATGCAAGGTATGCTCACTATACTGTAAGTTGTACGGTTCCAAATGTTGGGATCAACTTAATAGTGTCAAACTAGAGGTCGATGGGACATCGCATATACCCGCACCGAGGCCTGGACAATAAGGCACAATTGTTGGCATAATTATTTCCCCTGCGGCGCCCCCCCGGGGGTCGCACATGTTGTTTTGTCCTTGCACATGCAGTCACCCTAATGAGTAATAATTATATTACGTAAGAGGTCTCTACTGTTAGCGGTTTCGCCGCGGTCGTCATTACGGACAAACAACACCGGGGGTCGCAACACAATTTATTTTTCCTTGCATATGCGGTCAGGTGAAGTAAGTCTCTACTATTAGCGGTTAAGCCGTGGGCGGATGGACGAACGGACGAACGGACGAACGGACGAACGGACGGAGTCGATCACAATATACCCGCTTTTTCTTCGAAAAGTGTGGGTATAATAATACCACAAGAAGCCACAAAATGTCGCGTTTTCGCCATGTTCTTACAGTTGTAAATGTTGCCCCGCTTAAAAATCATTTCGTTAGCAAATTAAGCAGGCTGAGACAAGGACATGTGTCAAATAAGTACTGGTAGGCATAATTTGATGAAATACAACGAATTATATGATACTGGGATTCGTACGAATGATGTATTATTCAAGAGAATATCAAGACGCCTACCTTTCCTCGTCCAGTCGATCGGCAATTTTGGTAAATATAAACATCCAGGGCCGTAACTACACTGAGGCACAAGGAGGCAGTTGCCTCCTCGTTTTTGACCTCATTTATTTTTAGGATTTCATCTTCCAATATTATAGGAATTAATGGCCTTTTTGTGGAATTTATCGGGGTATAAACTTGGAAAAGTCGCGGGAATACTGGAGGAAGGCCGGAAGGCCTCGTCCAATATTCCCGCGACTCTTCCAAGTTTATATCGGAAGGCCTTCATCCAGTATTCCCGCGACTTTTCCAAGTTTATACCCCGATAAATTCCACAAAAAGGCCATTCATTCCTTATAATTCCAGCATTTGAAATAAATTCATCAAGAAAATGTGTTTATTTTCCGTTTTATTTAGAATTATTTTAGCTGCGCCTGACGGTTACGGAAAGTAGTTCGGCATGGAGTTTACTGGGATATAAATTCTGGACAGAGACTTGTTACGGACCAATCAAATGTTAGGGAATTGTGTAAATATTTTTGTACTGGAATTATTGATTTATAGTCTCGATAGGCTATACTACTGACACAAAGTCTATCTTTAAATATATACTGTTTTTAGAGTTTACACATTAATTATACCGGTATACCCTTAATACCTATTGTCTTAATGTACGGTGTTTTTTCATTTTATTAATCTTATAAAAACTCAGTTTGTTTGAAGAATTTACCACTGCCAAGTCTTGACCTTGGGGTTAGCGGGCTCCATAAGCTTTCTGTAGAATCATGCATGATGATATTACAAATGCACCTATGACATATTAAAGCATTCCATCAATGGAAACAAAATTTATTGCAGATTAACCCCAATGCTATTTGTTTGTGATGGACAGACCGACAGACAGACGAACATACAACTTGTTCATCCTTATATCCCCTTTTCGCTACGCGAGGGGATAATAAACTGAAACCAAAACATTTATTTTCCAACAAACACAGCTAAGTACAAGCAAGAATGCCGCCAACGACATATATCTCCTGGCACCGATGCAAAATTTATATATTATACATGTTTGAAGTCCGAGACCTTGACATTGGGGTTACCGGACACCATGAACTTTCTGCTGATGATGCGGAATGTTCTTACAAATGCATGTATGAAATATTTAAACATTCCATCAAGGGAAACAGAAGCTACAATAAATTAACCGAAGCGTTAAGTTTTCAAAACTGAGCATTTTCTAAGCCCGTGACCTTGACCTTGGGGTTAGCGGGCACCATGTGCTTTATGTAGAATCATGCCGGATGTTGCTATAATTTAGACCTAAGAAGTATTAAAGCATTCCATCAAGGGAAACAGAAGTTGTAATAAATTAAACCGAGCGTTAAGTTTTCCAAACCCGGAATTTTCTAAGCCCGTGACCTTGACCTTTGGGGTTAGTGGGCACCATGGGCTTTCTTTAGAATGATGCGGGATGTAGTTTCAAATGCATGTATGGACTATTACAGCATTACATTGAGGGAAACAGTAGTTACAACGAATTAACCTGAGCATTAAGTTATAGAAACATAGCCAAACGCAAAAACTTAACGTTGAATGCATGTGAAAAGTAGGTCAATGAACAATGAAAAGTAGGCCAAGGTCACATGCGCTCCCTCTGTGTGAGATGGATATACCACAGTGTTGATGTATACCAAGTTTGGAGGTCGTAGGACTTATTGTTTTCCGAAAACTGAGCTAAATGCAAAAACATAACATTTAATGCATGTGAAATGTAGGTCAATAAACCATGAAAACTAGGTCAGTGTCATATGTTTGAAATGGTTACATCACAGTGGTGATGTATACCGAAGCATTCTATCAAGGGAAACAGAAGTTGTAATAAATTAAACCAAGCGTTAAGTGTGATAAATGTTGCAAAAGAGAATCCTGGATGAAATAGTTGCACATATGTCATGTATATGTCCTCTAAGAGCTTTTGGAAGCTACAGACTCAATAGCAGATTCACACAAAAAGTTAATATCAGGTCAGATACAGCGGCAAGTTTTTGTCTGGTGCTTATGATCATATTTGTAGTCTGGTTTGCGTTAATAACCATTTTGTTTTGGTCAGACAAATTCTCAATAGCATTTAGATCTGCTTGTAGATTAGTATGGATGATAACTTGATCGCTACCTGATGTATGAATTGTTGTATCATCGTCAAACATATCAGTCGAAGAGTTGTTAACTAATAAAGACACATCAGCTATAAATAACTATATGGAGTTGGTCCAAGAATTAATCCTTGAGGAACAACAGCTATGTCATTAGAGAAATCGGAAGAGATACCGTTCTTTTGAATATGTTGTTTACGGTCAGTTATAAACGATCAAAACCAGTTAAGTGATGCTAATTTTAATTAATAGATTTTCAATTTTTGCAGTAATACAGTGTGATCGATCTATACCTGATCATCGTTTGATTCAATGATAATTGCTTCGTAGATGTGATGGAATATATGTATAACATATATGTATAACATACATGTGAACACTGCCTCGTTACTGTATCCTATACGGCACATGTAGTTGTGAACTCGGCATCTTTGTGTGTTCAAGCCATCAGCCACTTTCGCCTCTTTTGGCGTTTGACACAAAACGCAAAATGTGAAGTAGAACATATGATATAATGGAGCTAATCACATGTAGAAAACCCAAGAGAAAGGACTCCTATCAATTATATTATACCAAACTGTAAAATATGTCAGTTTTCTGGAGAGGTTTGTGCCTGTGTTTTTACAGGCACGAATCACCATTATAAATAGCCTTATGCACATAATTTCGCACAGTGTATAACTTTTACCTGGTAGACCACTCAACAAATACAATATATACCCACTACTGTACTCTGTTATTAGCTATCAAATCCAGTGACATTTAAGCAGTTACATTGTACTTGATTGTATTGTCCCTGTAGCCTATTTCATCAACATTGCAAAGTATACTTTAGTAGCAAAGTATACTTTGAGGGAGAAATTTTCAATTTTATGATAAATTTATTAATTTTTATTATACTGAATTTATTACATTATCACAGCCATTATGGCTGTGATAATGTAATAAATTCAGTATAATAATTCTGCATACTTTTAATCATGAAATACATGCATTTGTTAGTTCTTTGGGTAACGTGTACACTAGTAGTATTCGTTTATTCACTCCAGCCCCGTGCAGGCACCGGGGCGGGATCAACTGATCCTGAGAATAGTGCTGCAGTAGCCATTGCTTGTCGTAAAAGGCGACTAAACTGGCTTAACGATTAGGTTCATACTTTCCGGAACCCACTATACCGGATTTGGCCCTCATGTACATTTTTGGCTTTCTTGTATGTGAGAGTTGAGTCGGGCTATGCCCCATATATAAAAGTCAGATTAGCGCTAATCCTATTACTTTTAGGGGATGGGATAAAATGATGCTGGTGTGGCGAGGGCCTGGCACCAGATCAGGTTGTTCTAATTTCAGGACTGAATATATATTTTGATTGTAAATATTGAGTTCTGAAGTTGGGATTTACCCCCCTTGGACAGGTGGATATGGGACTCGACCCCGTTGACCCGTCTGCGTGTAGACTCCCTGAGGCTTGTACCTCTATGTCAGAAAAGCGGACGTTAAACCCTATTCACTCACTCGTTTATTCACTCAGGTCACATAGTTATGACAACATGAGGTAAATACAATACAAAATTATAAAATGACACACTGGCTACTCGAGATAAATTACTATTCAAATGTATAAGTATAACGACTAGCTCACCATGTAACGGTGACCTTAATTCAAATATCTGAAAACATAAACATTGGTTTGGAAATATATGTTTTTTGTGTAATTACGATTTAATATCTTTGGGAAGACAACATTCTTAGATGGTTTTCTCAAGAACATGTTCAACACTAACAATAGACTGTGCATCAGATTGCAAAGTTTACACATCAAATTTGTTTTCAGATTGATGGGAGATATCTCGTCTGTTGTATAGTCTGCTGGCATAATGCTTATAGCACGCCATTGTCATATCTGTCTATGATATATTTCACCAAATTGTATTTGGTTTACTGTCATATTATTTGCTGTCTGTGTCAAACGCACTAAGTGGTGAAACTGTACGATGGCTTGTACATACAAAGAAGGCGGAGATTGCAACTCAATGTATCATATAGTATAAGACAATAGTTATATATGTTATATTCATATATCACATCTCTCTTATGAAGCAATTATAATTGAAGCCAAGTGTATATATTTATGACCTACTACCTTAAAGGCACATGCCCACTCAGTAGGCACAAACTATTTTTTATAGGAATTAAATAAGTGTATAATTGTGTCACTATTCCAACAGTTATGAAAATTACGAGTGCACACTATACAGATAAAATCATTTAATAATATTTCTTTTACTGATTGTAACTCGTGGTGGTGTTAGGCTATTTTCATATGCAAATGAGGTATGATAGTTTTTAATTATGTATACTAATTAAATGCGTCACCTGAACAAATAATATTTTCGACAGATTATAAAGTATGATCATTGCACATAAAAAAAATACAGAGAATAAATAATAATGTCCGTTAACATGTTAGGGAAACACGGTTATCGCCCTTGATATCCTTGTGGAAATTTACGTGTGATATAAATGTATAATAATGCCAATCAATACGTGGGGTAATTGTGAATGAATGTTTATTTTGCCAAAAGATGTCTCAAATGATGTCTTTGATATAAAGGACATGTTGTGCCTTACTGAGTAGCACAGACGTGTAGTGTGTCTTATTGTGATGTTAATTTCAACTAAAAATAGTTTCTTTCATTAATATTCGATCAGATGTTTTGCTATCCGGATCCTGTATTGCTAGACGATATTATTCATACAAAACGGTATTGGAAACGTGTATTCATTTTGTCTCGCCCACCAGGTGCCCTGCGACAAGAATATTCGTATAGTCATGCGGGCGCTGAATGGTGATGACATTGAACAGTAATTTAATAATAATTTGTAAACGATCCACTGAACTGGCATTCGCGTCCAATTCGTGGGTTAAAACTAAAACCCATTTGTTGACATGACGAACACGTTGGATGTATCAAAAGTCGCATAAATTCAGCGAATTAAAAGTTGAGTATTATTATTCTGGGTCAGATATATATTTTGAGATTCGCAAATATGTTCTATATAGGGGCGGAGAAAAAGTAACCATCACATGCACTGGTGTGGGAGAAGGATATTCCACCCTCGTGATCAGAATATGCCGTCAGAAATTCGGCAAAGCTTCGTTTCTGGCGACATATTCTGACACTCGGGTGGAATATCCTTGCCTCACACCAGTGCATATACTGGATACTCTTAATATAATATCACTGTTCCTGAAGAAAACCCTATTCCCGGTCACGTAGATATTACTGATGATTTTGCATTCAGGGGTGGCATCATTACAGCATAAATATCGACTTCTGTGCTTATATTTAGAACATTCCAACATATATTAATTATTATGTCCCCTATACGATAGCCAGGTGGGCATATTGCGTTGCTCTTGAGGTTCCGTACGCCCTTCCGTCCTTCCGTCCGTCCGTCCGTCCGTCCGTGTACATTTATGTCTAAACGTTATTCCAACATTGTAAAATAGGCAATATTACTATAAAGGATTGCTTCAATACTTGGACACTTGAAACACCTGAAGATTTGTCACACACTCGCGCCACCATTAACACGACATTGACATTTGTCACCTTCCAAATATCGCTGAAACACTTTGCATATCCAGATGGTAACGTTTGTAAGAGTTTCTCCAACATGTAATATCGTTAATACTATGTAAAGGATTTCTTTAATATTAGGACAGTTCATTCACCTGAATATGTGTGAACCACCAATGGCATGACCTTTGTGACCTTCAACATGGTGCTGAAACAATTATCTATTTTCTTACGACAAAAAAATGTGTAGGCTTTCTGAAATGACTTAAATTAGTGTAAATTAAAACAATTCATTTTTGACACACAATCTCTAGTTAGAGTCCAGTGGGGGCATATCCATGTTTTACAAACATACTTTCTAGGTGTGTATACATTGAGGTTCCAAATAAATCAATGTATGTATTATTTCCAGATTTCGAATTTGCACCATTAGTGGAGAATCAAACTGTGGGTTCGATTCCCAATGAAACCTATAATTTTTATTTCCGAAAAGTGTATAATTTTCCAAACACAACATTGCCGTATGTATCTTTAATGGTGTGATCGAATAGCACTAAAACAAATTTGATTGCGACATTTGTCATTCGAAAATAAACTGTACTTGAAGTTGAACTGGTTTACTCGGCTAACCAGAGTTAAAGGTACACGCCCACTCAGTAGACACGACATGTTCTTTATATCAGAGACATTTTCTGGCAAAATAAATATTAAATTCACCATTACCCCACGTATTGATTGGCATTAGTATATATTTCATATCAGGTGTAAATTTCCCTACTGATATCAGGGGCGATAACCGTGTTTCCTTAAAATGTTAACGGGCAATGCTATTTATTCTCTGTATTTATATTTCCATGTGCAATGATCATACTTTATAATCTGTCGAAAATATTATTTTTGTTTAGGTCACGCATTTAGTTAGTACAAATAATTTAAAATATAGCATGCGTCATTTGCATATGCAAATAGCCTGATACCACCGCGCGTCACTGTCAGTAAAATAAACATTACTAAATGATTATATCTGTATAGCGGGCACTCGTATTTTTGTAGAACTGGTGGAATAGTGACACAATTATACACTTATTTAATTTCTATAAAGAACATTGTGTGCCTATGAGTGGGCATGTACCTTTAAGGACCAACTATATACCTGGTCATCGTTTGATTAAAAGATAATTACTTCGTAAATGTGATGGAATATATGTATAACATATATGTGAACACTGCCTCATTACTGTATCCTATACAACACCTGGGGTGGCCAAGTCGGCAATCTTTGTGTGTTCCAGCCATCAGCCAGTTTCAGCTGTTTTTCTTCCGTTTGACAACGAACTCAACATGTGAAGTAGAACGTGTAATCACATGTAGAAAAACCAGGGGAACGGACTCCTATCAATTATATTACACCAAACTGTAAAATATGTCAGTCTTCAGGACAGGTTTGTGCCTGTGGTTTTAACAACATGAACCACCATTATAAATAGCTCCATACACAGAAAATGCACAGAGTATCACATTAACCTGGAAAACCACACAACACATACCATATATACCCACTACTGTACTCTGTTATTAGCTATCAAATCCAGTGACATGTAAGCAGTTACCTGAGTGTATTGTCCCTGGTGTCTAATCACCTACTATGCGAGTAAATATGGCTTTACCTATGAGTAACGTGTACAGTAACAAGGGCTGTGCATAGGATTGGAAGGCTTACACGTTAAAATTTATTTTGATATTGATTTGAGGAATGCTCAGATATCTCGTCTTTTGTATTGTTTGCTGGCATACTATTTATAGCTTGCCGTTGTCATATCTGTCTATTATGTATTGCACCAAATCTTATTTGTTTACTGTCATATTACTTGCTGTATGTGTCAAACGCACGAAGTGATGAAACTGTACGATGGCTTGTACATAAAAAGATGGCGGAGATGGCAACTCAATGATCCATATAGTATACAGTAACAGGACAATATTTAGTTGCGAACGGTAACTCTTGCAATTACTCCCGTACCGTCCGTAACTAGGGACGGACGGTACGGGAGTAGATTGCAAGAGTTACATTCGCAACTAGACAATATTCACATATGCTATATTCATATATCACATCACTCTGATGAAGCAATTATCATTGAAGTCAAATATATCTATGTATTACCTATTACCTTCGAAAGTTTCAACAAAATTGTGTAGACACAGGTGAGCCAACTCATAACGAGCCGTGCCATCATAATCTGCTCTGTTTGTCAGTATGTTTAGATTTTATAATAAATATTCGTACTTTTTGTCCGTGTGTGTCTGTGTGTGTGTGTGTGGGAGGGGGGGGGGGGGGTGGCATGAACCCTGCCTCCTGGTTTATAGGCCAGAACACACACGTGAGCCGATCTGGATCTACACTGTTTGACGCTCCATAAGTAAATCAAAGTACTGGAAACTGAAAGTTGCATATTTTCTCAAGCGTCATCCAGAGGCAAATGCACTGTGATGGTGTACGAAACTGGCAGCTAACTGGTCAGTCACTGCTACCTAACTGTGAGAACTAAAGATAAAAGCTGCTGTAGTCATACGCACGAAATGGCTTGATTCGTTTTTCCAGAATTTACCTGATAGACTGAGCCCAAAAACTGTGAAAAATATGGGGAATAGTATATGTACAGTTTTAGATACAAAGTCAGACACACCAAAACTCCATAGGATAACTTGGCACAGGGTACTATTTCTTGGTCGTACTCGCCGTTTAGGCGTAGCACGTCAATATGGCTGCCCCCATAGAAATTTGCGTGACATAATATGCTATCTCAAGGGAGATAACATAATTATACAAATGACACATTTATAGCGACTACATGTATGACGCATCCACACATCAAGTTTCGTGTCCCTGGTTCAAATAATAATGGAGAGAGGGAGCGGAAGGGAATTTTGAACAAATAAAGTATATCGCTAAAAGTAGGTCCTGTAGCCGATTTCATCAACATGGCAAAGTATACTTATCTAGCAAAGTATACTTTGAGGTAGAAATTTTCGATTTAAGGATAAATTTATTATTTGTTATTATACTGAATGTATTACATTATCACAGCCAATTTGGCTGTGATAATGTAATAAATTCAGTATAATAATTCTGCATACTTTTGATCATCAAATGTATGCAACGGTTAGTTCTATATGAAATAATGCATTTTGGGAAAAATAAATGATTACTCCCTCAAAGTATACTTGGCTAGATAAGTATACTTTGCAATTTTGATGAAATCGGATACTGGTGACCTACTTGCAGTACGCGACACACTTGTGGCTTACGACGCATACACGCATCAAGTTTCGTATCACTAGGTCAAATAGTATGGGAGATATTGAGTGCAAGCGAATTTTGGAACAAGTGCGGTCTAGCTTGAAATGTAGGTGGCGGTGACCTACTTTGGGTACGCTATACGCCTTTCGGATATGATACATACACACATCAAGTTTCGTTTCACTATCTCATCAAATAGTATGGAATATATGGAGGAAGGGAATTTTGGACCAAATGCGGTCAAGCGTGAAAAGCAGGTCGCCGTGACCTACTTTCGGTACGCGACACACCTTTGGGTTATGATGTATCGACACATCATGTTTCATGTCCCTAGGTCAAATAGTATCGAAGATATGGAGCGGAAGAGAATTTCTAACAGACCGGCGGACAGACCGACAGACAAGCTGACTCATATATACCCCCACTCTCCTAAACTTCGTTTGTGGGGGTATTATAATCAGCTGGTCTATTGATAAGGTCTAAAACTGACACTTTTGTCGCAATGTGAAATATTGACCCCAGGGTCAATGTTCAACGTTGATAATTGACCCCGGGTCAGTTTTAACTGGGGGTCATAATTTCACACGTGGGGTCAAATCAGCACGTGTGGGATGGGTCATTAATTAATGACCCGGGGTCAGTTTTCAACGAGGGTTAAAATGTAATGCTACACCGTCTCATCAGGATCTGCACTTTTTGCAAGTACTTTTCATAATTTTGAGAACAAAATTTCGAGCCGTCGATAATGCACCCCCTATTTTTATTCCAGCGATCGGGCATGATAACTATAATTACATTACACTAAATTGCACTACATAAACGTTATGACCTATGAAAGAGTGACCTATGTATTGCTAATACACACTCTAGCTGATGAGTTTATGATAACACATTTGGCTCACATTGTATAATTTTCTCTCAATAACAATATACATCAGGGGCGGATTTGGAGGGGGTTCTGAGGTTGCAACCCCCGCCCTCCCCCCCCCCATAGATCACAGTTTACCACCTGTTGGAGTCTGCATTTAAATGCCGTAAAACACAGGAAAGTGCATTTCCGGACATCTACCGCCCTCCCCTAGCATACAGCTCGAAAATAGGACACCCCCATTCACCAAATGCTGGATCAGCCCCTGCACATGGAGCGAACAATGAACGTCAACGGCCTGCTGATTATTGCTATATTTAGTGCGCGAAATGGAATCGTTATTCCGTAAATTTATATTTATATCGTTGAGTGTGGTGTAGCGAGTTAGTGCAACGTAATGCATATAAAGCGGAAAACGTGCAGCTAATTTGCCTTGTACCTACATGTATTCACACGTATTGGTAAATAATCTAGCTGTTTCGAAAACAACAACAGTCGTAGTATCATAAGTACGGAGCGCCGCATCGGACGTAGAATTCTTGTTTTTTATTAATTCGTTTCCACGAAATAACAATTCGTTCCCTCAATTTAGCAATTTGTTCCCACGAATTAACAATTCGTTCCCTTAATGTAACAATTAGTTCCCACGAAATAACAATTCAGAATTGTTAATTAGTGGGAACGAATTGTTATATCGTGGGAACGAATTGTTAATTCGAGGGAACGAATTGTTATATCGTGGGAACGAATTGTTATTTCGTGGGAACGAATTGTTAAACCGAGGGAACGAATTGTTATTTCGTGGGAACGAATTAATAAAAAATATCCATGTCCTGGCGCGACAATGTTTAATGTATACACTGATATTGATCGTCGATTACTTTTACTTCCGTGTGTTAAAAGGATTGAACAATTGTGTATTGAGTTATGCGCCTACTGAATGGAACGGCGTTGACTTTAATGGAGCATTCAGTATATAGTTGGCTGTAACTAGAGAAACGAGGCTTATGAGCTTTGCGACCAGTGTAGATCCAGATCAGCCTGTGCATCCGCACAGTCTGATCAGGATCTGCACTGTCCGAAATCCCATTCATGAAACACCCGTCATGCTTGTAACAAGCAGTACGCATCGCTATCAGACTACGGGAGACTTAATGTGCATCCGCACAGTCTGATCAGGATCTGCAATGTTCGCCATCAGCCATGTTTTTACCAGTTGCAACCACAACACTATCGATGCTTCAAACAAGCTCGAAATGAGATGTCGGGCTCGCTCGAAATGGCGTCGCGGTCCCGATAATTGTCCCTATATGTTTGTTTGATGTATTTTACATGCGATGGCTCGAAATGCAACTCGTCGAAAAATGCGATCGCTGGAAATAATGTTCAAGTCCCGCGGACACATTTCTCGCTATTTTGCTATACGATGACTCGAAATTGATGTCAAAGTTTATGTTTGGCTAATTTTCACGGCACCTCCGGTTCCGACTTATATGGCGATCATTTTCAATTTTAATTAAATCATTGCTGGTAATAAGCTTTCAGAGATACGACGCCTACATCTATATTAAAAGCTTATAAAATGTCAGACGCATTTTGATATCTGCTCTGGCATTTTAATAATATGTTGCCTCTAGTGAATTCTATATTAGATTATTCGGAAACTTTCAACATAATTTGTGGAAACTATATTTATTGTTATTGTCACAACCACCTGTTGCATTAATTATGTGCGCCGCTATTTATAGTGAATACTGGACATTTTCTCTTTTCGACTTTGATAATAATTGAAATAAAGACAGTTTTGTAGAATACATGTAGCTTATTTAATTTCGCATGATAACTAATCTGCGAATAAATATTATAAGCATCTAAAACATGGATACATTCTATTGTGCATTCTTTATTTCCTAAATCCGACGGGTACAGTAGTCAGCAAATATAACAAAATCGAAAGATGCGATGGCTCGAAAGATGCGATCACTCGAACAAAATGTGCGGTCCCGTGGCATTTCGAGCCATCGCGATTTATACCTTAAATTCAAGATGGCGTCCAAGATGGCCACCAAATAAGGATATTCGATTTTTGTTATAATTTGGGGCAAATGTTCTGTGAAAGTGGTAACACTAGTGGAGTTATGCTTTGTAAGCCGACCAGATGAATATGTCATCGTTATTTTAGTGATATATTTGATTTAATAAAAACGTAAAGACAAAGAAAAGTTGTAGTCCGAGAAATAGTCAGACCACAGCCACAGTGCAAATGCGCAGGCCGATCTGGGGTTATATTGTTCGCAAACATAACAGCCACGATGGAACATATCATTTAAATATACTATTTGCTAGACATATTTTGACTGACTATATGGCCAACAGTGTATATCACGAGCAGACTGCGCGGATGCTTAAGCCTTAGGCAGATATGGGTCGACACTAGCCGCAAAGACAATAAACCCGATTTATCCAGCCACATATGGCATGTCAAACGTTGCAATATTGTATAAAATTTATTTATGGTGTATAAAATTAATTTATTGGGTATAAAAATATATTTATTGGGTATAAAAACATATTTGTTGGGTATAAAACATTTGTGTTATGTATAAACATATTTGTTGTGCATAAAACATATTTGATGTGTATAAAAAATATTTGTTGTGACGGTATAAAAACATATTTGATGGGTATATAAAATATTTATTGGGTATAAAAACATATTTGTTGTGTATAAAAAATATAAACACAAGGCGTCGCCATACATGTACTTGTTGTTGCTTGCAACCAATGAAATTCGCCGTAACAAAAACTAAATTATTTCCCAGCATGCTAATTATACACAATAAAAACAATTATAGAAGGAATATTTTTTATACCCATCAAATGTGTTTTTATACACAACACATATTTTGTATACACAACAAATATGTTTTATACACAACAAATATGTTTTTATACCCAATAAATATATGTTTTATACCCAATAAATAAATTTTATACACCATAAATAAATTGTATACACCATAAATAATTTTTATACAATAGTGCAACGTTTTACATGCCATAGCCACAGTTACATCATTCAGTATTCTTAAAATATCCCAGATCGTGTCTATCATACAAAAGTGGGGCATTTACAATGTATATGAAACAGTGTTAAAACCTGAGACAGACCCGCGGTGTTATATCCAGACGTTAAAAGTACATCCGTCCAAGTGAACCCTTTCACCCAAAAGTAACTGGAATGGATTTTGATATGTAAATTTTGTGACCAATCCAATCATTACAACATGATTTTCAGACCAGTCCATTTATGAAAAGGGGGCGTTTTTGCTCTCAAAAATATGAAGATTACTTGCAAAAAGTGCAGATCCTGATGAGACGGCTCGTCACGAGCCGGCTCATCTGGATCTACACTGTTTGCCAATACCACTTTTCAGGCCCGTGGTGTTGAAGGGTTAATACCTATATGTACATACAATATGTGTTGGTATAAAACGTTTACTTTTTTCAAATAAGTCTTAAACGCTCTGTTTCTAGGATAATGTCTTAGATATAACGTTGTTTTTCAGATGGTCCATTTTACAACCTAGTAAGTCTAGTAGAATAAGTAAACAAGAACGCGGTTTTGTCAAATACATTTATATTCAACTTTAAATAATGTTTCGCACACAAAGAAATGCAAGTATAAACGAGCCACGATTGCACGTATCAGCTAAAATAATCTATATGAAACCGATATAATATTCAACCGATATTGATGTTGAACGTCTGACTTATTTTGCAATTAATGACATTGGAAATTGACACACAATTCAGGGCACATGAATAATACAATTGCGCATGCGCCTACGAGTTGTGTTTGAATTTTCGATGCCACTTACTGAACATATATGGGCCGCGCTCTGTGAAAACCAGCCTAAATGACAACATCAGCAGAGCCTCGCCCATCCCGTTTCCTGAGCCTTGCCAGATATTTTTTCCCATTCACGGCACTAACCTACTATTCTCTATATAACCGTACGCTTTACTATTTGTGGCTCACAAACATTTTAATGCTGGATAGGCGTAGCAGAATGTTACAGTTGTTTCCATAGTGGTTCAGACATTGTTTCCATATGGTCAGACAGTGTTTCATAGTGGTTAGACAGTTGTTTACATAGTGGTTCAGAAGTTGTTTCCATTGTGGTTCAGACAGTTGTTTACCATAGTGGTTCAGACAGTTGTTTACATAGTGTTCGCGTTGTTGACATAGTGGTTCACAGTTGTTTCCATAGTGGTTAGACAGTTGTTTTAATAGTGGTTCAGACATTTGTTTCCATAGTGTTCAGACAGTTTACATATGGTTCGCAGTTGTTTACATTAGTTGTTCAGTTTCAGTTTGTTTACATGTGGTTCGACGTGTTTACATAGTGGTTCACAGTTGTTTCCATAGTGGTTCAGACAGTTGCCATTTAGTGGTTCCAGTTGTTTCTAGTGGTTCAGACAGTTGTTTACCATAGTGGTTCAGCATTGTTTCAAAGTGTTCAGGACAGTTGTTTCCATAGTAGGTTCAGACAGTTCCATAGTGTTCGACCAGTTGTTTCCTAGTGGTTCAGACATTTGTTTACATAGTTGTTCAGAGTTTGTTTCCATAGTGGTTCAGACAGTTGTTTCCATAGTGGTTCAGACAGTTGTTCCATAGTGGTTCAGACAGTTGTTCCATAGTGGTTCAGACAGTTGTTTCCATAGTGGTTCAGACAGTTGTTTCCATAGTGGTTCAGACAGTTGTCTGTTTTTTCGGTTTCCTTCAAGGAAACACGTAGTGATTTTGTCGATTATCTTTTATAATATATGGACGACTTGTGCCCTGACATTTGAAACTAAATAACCATACAACCGGTAATTTTTAGATAACACCATCACAGAATCAGTATTATGTAACAAATAGAACTGGGCACAGGGCTTAATTCGTTTAATTTACTGTTTCGCCTGCCGAATGTTTAAAAAAATCAACATAAAAATACGATTTGGAAATTTTCAGAAAAATAAGCGTATCACAGATGTATAATTATGGTAGTGCCAAAATATACGCCGCTCCTGGCATATCTCATCATGGTGACACTGGGCCAAACATGTTTTAGTATTTAGTGTGTTGGTATTGTGTCACATGCATATTTACTGCGAGACAATACTCATGATAATTGTAATACATAATTGTAGCCACCAAGGACGTAGCCTACTGATTTACTGATTTCTATATATATTTCTGTATATATATCTGCTACCACTTACGTGTACATTGTCACGTAATATTTAGCGACTTTCAAAAATATCACCTTGAATCAGCCGTACGATTGCCGTTTGATAACAATGTAAATATTCTTTAAAATGACCACTTGCAAATATGGTTATGTGAATGTATAGTAATGTTACTAGTATATTTGAAATCATTGCAGACACTGATCAGACTGCACAGATGCACAGGTCTCCAACATTTAAACATTTAAGAAGTCCGACTTTGGCAGATTGTTGTTAAATTGTACTAAATAATGCACGTCTGCGTGCTTTGTTTGTTATCAAAGGGCCGTTCTAGTCGGAGGCGTGTAAATAATATAAAGCAAATGCACATGCACACATTAAACGAACAATAGTCGCAGGGTGTGGAGCGTGTTTCCAACAAAATCAATGTTGTGATCGGGACAAATTTAGTGCGTAAATCACTGACTGTGTTATAATGTGCAGTTATGCAAAATACATGTAAGTACGCCACGGTGCCTTTTCAGGGGCGGATCCAGGATTTCAGGTTAGGGTGGGGAGGGGGCGGGACTTCTTAATTGAAATAGTTTACTATACTTTCGAACTAGCACCGTTTGTTCGTCGACCAAGCGGAGCTGGGGAGACTGCTAGGTGGGTCCGGTGGTATGCCCTCCGGAATATGTTTGATATTTACACCTCATTTTTCTGCGTTATGTCGCATTTTAGAGCAAAACTATTTTTACTCGCAACATTTTAGGGTGGGTGGGGGGGGGGGGGGGCGCCGGGTTTTCCCCTTAAGTGAATCCGCCCTTGTTTTTAGCATGGCTGTTTCTTTGTTTACAAAGGAGCTGAATGTACTTTTTCTGAAATACAACAAAACTAAATTGCACATTTCATTTTCAAATTAATTATTCCCGACGAGAGAATGTACTGCCGGTGTTTTTTATCGGGACATGTAACAATTATACAACCATGTATGTTACATCTCCACATTTTCCCGGCAGTGGCGGTGGTGGCCAGTCGAGGGAGTGGGTGTCAGCGCAGCATTTTCCCATATACCTGCTACCTGCTAATGCGGGGTATATGTACATTAGCCTGTCCGCCAGTCATATTGGCTACACAGGAAAATGTTCTTCCCGCTTTCTGAGATGTAAATTTAATTCCGAGAGTCGGGGAATGAACAGTTGATTTTTGTTTTGTTTAAAAATGCCCGGGGGTGTCCGACTACCCTCTAGACCCCATCGGGCGCTGAAGTCATTGATATGTGCAGCCATAGGTCTATCTAAATTCTGGTCATTCATTTCTACAGAAAAAAATGCATTTGTTTCAATCACCGATACGATGTGCATATAATTTACAATTTCCAACACCAGGAATGCCGTTTCGTTTTTTGGTCTTTGGTGACTTATTGTCTAAATCAATAAATGACGTCACAATTAACTGTAAATGACGTCAATTTTGAAATAATTACAATGTATCTTTCTGACGACACACGTATATGAATCTATTATGGCGATGGTGGCAAATTACGAAGCCACTGTTCATAGATTTAAAATCGATAGTTGTGCGTTTGTTTTGTTCACTACATGTACATATCATATTTTTATTCTGATCAATGTCTGATAGTATACATACTAACACTTGTAGATACATTTAACACCGTCAATGAGTCTATGAACACTCATTTCAACTGTAGGCTGTTGAGTTGCATTGTACACACGTCGCCGTTCAATAACGTCATTTACTCGATGACGTTACGTTTTTCAAATTCACATGGTGTTAGAAAAAGTGAGATAAAACAAAAACTATTAAACATAATTGCATTTCCTTTTCATAATACTGTTTTTGAAAGGTGTCCGTATCAGAAAATGTAAAAAAGTGAAAACCAAAAATTGTGTCATTAAGGCTGGTTTTCCCAGAGCGCGGCCCATATTATATCACAGCTGTTTTTTTCCTTACATGTAATGAAGTATCGGCGAAAAACGGCGATGCGATAAGGGAGATAATTCCGGGAAAGGACTCATATTTGGAAGTGACTGGAGAAATGGGGCTTCGGTAGCATATTTCACCAAAATTGCACGGTATACTTAATTTGCGAAGAAATTTTCAATTTACGGATAAATTTATTAATTTTTATTATACTGAATTTATTACATTATCACAGCCATTTTGGCTGTGATAATGTAATAAATTCAGTATAATAATGTTGCATAGCTTTAATCATTAAACATATGAAGTCGTTAGAAATTTTTTTTCTCACGAAAATGAATGATTGCTCCCTCAAAGTACACTTTGCTTGATAGGTATGCTTTGCATTTTTTTATGAAATAAGCTACTGATCTTTGCGATCAGTGTAGACACATACCAGCCGTACAGTCTGATCAATATCCACACTGTTCGCCATGTTTAGTCAATTTCACGCCCAACATGCTTCTAACAAGCAGCAGTGATCCGTATATGAATGAGCACGGTTGTAGAGCAAGAGCTATACAGGCCAGAAATGCAATAAGCCCCATCTCTCTAGTCGCATATGAAACGAGCCATGTGATTTTGTACCTAAGAGGATGTGCGGTATCTTATCTAATACATTTCACAATTTTCCGTAAATGAAGTGTTCACCGAAAATGCGGACTAGAATCCCGAAAATGCAATGTACTACGTCATTTGAAGAAAATATCACAGTATCTGTAAATTATTTTCGTGAAAAATCGCACGTTTTCTTAGCTACACAATCACCTGGGGCCCGTTTCACTAACCTTCGTACGACTAAAATGTTCGTAAGTGCAAAATTATGATACTCTGTAAATTTCACATTAACAATGTTTTTTTGTAAACAAGTATTGTTGATAACCTGTCAATACGACCTAATCACTGTCAATACGACCTAATCACTGTCAATACGACCTAATAACTGTCAATACGACCTAATATGTGCGGTGACTGGGGTTATTTTGTTTGCATTTTAAAGCCATTTGTAGGTGTTGACGGGATAAATAGAATAATAGGTTAGTGCCGTGAATGGGAAAAAATATCTGGCGCGGCACGGAAACGCGATGTACTCGGCAGAGCCTCGCCCATCCCGTTTCCTGAGCCTTGTCAGATATGTTTTCCCATTCACGGCACTAACCTACTATTCTCTATCTATTTTCCTTATTTCTAAACCGAAGTATATGTTGTGACCACTCATTTGAACCGTCTCGGCGAGACGGTTCAAATGAGTGGTCACAACATATACTTCTGATGAGAAATAAAGAAATTGTTGAGCCTTGCCGGATATTGTTTTCCCATTCACGGCACTAAACTACTATTCTCTATCTATTTGATGATTAAAAACATGCAGTATTAATATGCTTTATTTATTACATTACCACAGTCATTGTTTTTATTAGAAAATATTATATTTCTTTAAATAAAATTATTAATAATTTTCTGCATAAATTCAAAGTTCCCTCAAAGTGTGCTTAGCTAGAAATAATTACTGTCTGCTTCAGGAAACCTGACCAAATCTTACGGCTATATAAACAATGCAAACACACTATCTTTTTATAATATTAAATATTTAAGAATTTATTTCGTGAAAGTTGGTCCAATATTTATATTATTGCGAAAAAAGCTATTTCGCAGGATTTAACATGGGGAGATTTTGTTTTTATTTTAGAAATAGTGTACAGAGTTTCGACATTTAAACCTGTGTTTTCTTAGTTACACCATTTCCAAGCAATCTAGCCAGGTTACGGAGTCAATTTCCTTCCATCTGTTTCGACTCCTCTCCCAGCTCCTCCACCACATTTTTCCCCATGTTAAATTCCCATTAATGTTTTTTAGAGAACTCTTGTTTCGTAATAAAATAAAAAGATTGACCAAATACCCCAAAATAAAAAGAAGGCTCGTACTTGAATTAGTTTGATAGAATTAGTAGTATCCAAACGATTTGTTTTCATTGTTTATTTGTCATTGTGTATATAGCCGTAACATTTGGGCAGGTTTCGTAAAACAGACTCTAGCTAGATACGTATACATAGCGGTGAAATCAGTTTTAGCTAGTAAGCCGAGCGACTGCCTGGGATTCTCGAATACTATTACCACGTTAGCACAAATGTAAATGCTTTGATTGAACGACGGCACTGGCTCGATGACCTTGCATGTCGGGTCCGACTATTTAAGTCAACCATCCGATAGGACAAGGTTAGCTCGCCAAGGACACGCCGAATCGACCATTCGCAGAGGGTAGCTGCACGTTTTCCGCTGTACAGACAATAGGGGTTTAATCCTGATTGTCCCACATTTGAGTGTCCAGTAGTCCTGATGGTGTAGTCCTGATTGTCCCACATTTGTTAAATCTGGTCATTTTCCATGTGGGACAATCAGGATTTTGTTACAGGTACATGTAATATCATAGCCCTAGGTTTATTTGCAGTATGCTCTGTTTCCATTTTCAAGTTGGAGATACAGGATTAAAATGAAAAACAGAAGTTGATATTCATACGAAATTACGTTACTTGGGCCGCAATCCAAAACATGACGTTACATTAGCAACTGCAACACGAACCATTCACATTATTTGCATACTTTGTCTTGGCCTAATGGGAGACACTTGGCCAGGCTACGAGATATCCAAATTTGGTTGACATGGGATAAAAGATGACAAATCTATAGGAATTGTCCGGATCTCAACACCCCTTGTATACGCCGTTGATGAAAACGTCGTCACGTCGACGTCATTGATCTAAAACGTCATATACGTTTTTACCACGCGTCATAAAACTACTTCTAAAATGAAAAATAATTGGGATACATTGATAATTTTTGCGGCATATCTTTTAAAAGATGTACAATTCAGAATACGCGAAAAAGTAAAAACTGAAAATGTTGTCATTAAGCCCGGTTTTCGCACGGCGCGGCTCATATATACAAGTATAACTGGCATACAATGTTACTTTATTGAAAAAGACTATAGCCTGAAATCTGCAAAATCCAGTTACCTGTAAAAACCAACTGTGGGACAATCAGGACGGTTTATTCCTGATTCTCCCACTTTTGAGTGTCCAGTTGTCCAGGTTCTCCCACTTTTCATTTCCAAAGTATTGGTCAGTTAGGCGAGACTACAGTGCTATAGTCTGTATCAAGTTTGCGCTGATGATAGATTACCGGACAATTTAAGATATATGATGTTTATAAGTTTCTGATGAATTAATCCCACCTTTCAATATGGCATTGATCTTGTTTAATTAGGTGGCTAATTGGTATGTATCATCACCTGATGAATCTGATAATTGAGTAATTATAATAAAAGTGTGTACATGCTCTGCGTGTTTTCCCGGACTCCAATGTGAAGGCATGTTTCCTTCACTACACCCAGTGTATATGGCGTAAGGTGCAGGCACTAGGATTGAGTACCGTGTACACAGAGAACGACCGCGTACACCGGCTGGTGAGACGAGCGTCCGTTCTGCCCCTGGTTCCTGAGAACGAAGTAGAAGACATATGGCTGGCCGCGCTGGAAGATATGGAAGTCGACGATGTTCCGGCTAACGTCTCCAACTTCCAGGACTACATCACCGAGCAGTGGGTCGACCGAGACGACAAAGACTTCTGGAACCACTTCGCCACAGAGGGACCAAGGACGACAAATCACCTTGAAGGCTGGCACAGCAAATTGAAAAAGGCGGCTAGACACGCACATCCGAACATTTTTGCTATAATCGAGATATTGAAACAAATTGAAGCAGCATCGTGCATCAAGATTCTGCAGTTCCAGGCAGGTGGTGCCCGCCCTCTGAAACGGAGACGATACCGTCTCATTGATCAGCGACTTGGCCAGTTGAAGATGCGTCTACAGACGGATGAGCTGACGACACTGGAGTATGCCGACGCAGCATCACACCTACTACACATCTGAATATAATTATGATATGGTATCCGGCACCGTTCACCGAAACAATGACATTATACTGACTGCACAGTGCCACAGTGTGTGGATTGAACTGAATTGTGCAGACCCTGATCAGCCATGATTACATGTATTCACTGTTGTCCACATGTTTTTGCTTATTAAAATATTAAATATTCTAAAACTTAGCGTTATATAAGGGAATATACCAATAATTATTGTATGAAGAAATAATAAAAATAAGGAAAATAAAGAATTGCAGATTGCAAATGCAATTAACTATTTTCTATGCTGATTTCACGTTTTCCCTTCATAATTCACAATTCAAAGTTGATACAGAGCATAGTCCCAATTTCCCCCAAGGCTATGCTTATAACAACAATATTACCTGTACACAATTCCAGGTTCTCCCACTTTCAAAACAGCCCCATTTTAAGGAAAGTGGGAGAATCAGGAAGACACCGACACAAACATATTACAATAAGCATACATAATAAAGTGTGTATCAGCAAAATACCACGACATAGAAAGTAAACAAAGAAAGCTTCAAACGCACATAAATGTAAAGTTATAGTTACATGTATACGCGTATGATATTTATGAATTGCATGAAAGTAATTACGTTCTTTCAATGTTCCGGGTTTAAATACATTAAATAACATAAACCCGGATCTGGGTATATCATCCGTAACGCATATGTGACCGCCATAACAAAATAGGTGTTCATTGAGTCAATGCCCAGTGTAACTCCTGTGGCTGTTTCACTCAACTTCGTACGACTAGAATGTTCGTAAGTGCAAATTTAGGATGGTCTGGAAATTTCAATGGATGGATTTACATTTATTGAACATAGATATGCAGCCTATGTTCAATAAATGTAAATCCATCAATTGAAATGCTGATTAAATGTAAATCCAATAAGTGTTCACAAGAAAACATGTTAATGTTAAATTTACAGACTATCATAATTTTGCACTTACGAACGTTCAAGTTTTAGTCGTACGAAATTGAGTGAAACGGCCCTCTGATACGCTAGAACACATATAGTCTGGGCCAAGTTGCTCAAAACATCAGTTAGCTTAACGGACTGTTAAATCCTTAACTGAATGGTTAAAATCTCTGTTAAAACAGAGATTTTAACCATTGAGTTAAGGATTTAACAGTCCGTTAAGCTAACGGATATAGAGATTTTAACCATTCAGTTAAGGATTTAACAGTCCGTTAAGCTAACTGATGTTTTGAGCAACCGGGCCCTGATGAATAATGTTTATGTATAAGTGTGTACGGCCATATAAACAATGCAGAAACAATATTTTTGTTCGATAATATTAAATTTTATCAACATTTAAGAATTAGCCTTCTTTCTCTTTTGTGAAATTTTGATTTCATTACTAAACAAATGATTTGTCTATGGGCATTTGATATAGCCTAGGTGGAAATGGAGGGGGCGGAGCTGTGGGCGGAGCAAACAAAACAACAAAACGATTTGGAAATTGACTCCGATATCCGATATCTGGCTAGAAAACTTCTACATGATCTACCTAAGAAAACAAAAAGTATTTAAATTTTGAAAATCGGTCCACTATTTTTGAATGAGCCTTCTTTTTATTTCGTTAAATTTGGTCAAATATTGCTTTTATTGCAAAAAAACAATTTCCCAATATCCCAATATCCCCATAGACATCTTCACGGAGTGAAGACGTCTATGGGGAGTTAACATGGGGACATTTGTAGAATTTCAGAAATACTGCACCGATTATCAAAATTTAACTTTTGTTTTCTTAGTTAGATAATTTCCAAGCTACCTAACCAGGTTTCAGAGTCAATTTCCAAAAAAATAATTTTTTGGCTCCTCGTTTCCCCCATGTTAGATTCCCATAGACCAATCAATTTTTCATAATAAAATCAATATATGACCAAATTTCACGAAATAAAAAGAAGGTTCATTCTTAAAAGTTGATAAAAGTTAATAGCTTGGATATGATCTAACTAAGAAAACAAAAGTTAAATTTTAAAAATCGGTCCAGTATATCTGAAATTCAAAACAATTTCCCCATGTTAAATCCCCATAGACATCTTCACTCCGTCCGTGAAGATGTCTATGGGGATTTAACATGGGGAAATTGTTTTTGAGCAATAAAATCAATATTTGACAAAATTTCACAAATAAAAAGAAGGCTCATTCTTAAATTTTCCTTTAATTTAATATTATCAAAAATAATATTTTATTTGAATTGTTTATATGGTTTAAGAACTTGTGTGACCCCCGGGTGGGTGGCAGAGCCTTGCCCATCCCGTTTCCTAAGCCTTGCCAGATATGTTTTCCCATTCACGGCACTAACCTACTACAGTCGAACCTCCGCGAACGGCCACCTCTCTACAACAACACCCTCTCTGTAACAGCCGATATTTTATATCCCAAATGGATGATTTCCTCTATATCTAACTCTTATACTGCTGAACACGAAAATTGTTGCTTTAGCATTCTTTCTCAATAAAAAACATGTTTTGACAGCACTTTAGAATCATTTCCTTTGGAAATGATTCTAAAATGCTGTCAAAGCATGTATTTGATGAGAATTATCGAAGAAAATAAATAACATCGGACGACACAATTTAATTCGGCATTAACCTCCCTACAACAGCCACCTCTCTATAACAGCCAGTTTCGCGTCTTCCCATATGCGGCTGTTGTCGAGAGGTTTCACTGTATTCTCTATATTTAACTCAATATATACAGATATAATCATTCATTACTATTTATTTTACTGATAGTGATGCGCGGTGGTATCAGGCTAATTTCATATGCAAATGAGGCATGCTTTTTTAAAATTATTTATACTAATTAAATCCGTCACCTGAAACAAATAATACGTTCGACAGATTATAAAATATGATCATTGCACATCAAAAACAAATACAGAGAATAAATAGTAATGTCCGTTATTATTTTAAGGAAACACGGTTATCGCCCCTGATATCAGTGTGGACATTTACGTCTGATATAAACTGTATAATAATGCCAATCAATACGTGGGGTTAATGAATGTTTATTTTGGCATAAAATGTCTCGGATGATGTCTCTGATATACAGAACATTTTGTGGGCATGCACCTTTAAACATTGCGAGTGCCCGCTTTGTAGGTTTAATAGATTGATAGAGACGCGCGCTTGTATCAGCAGAATATTTTGATATGCAAATGAGGCAGGATATTTTACATATCAGTTAAATGCGTCACTCGAATAAATATGTCATCGACATACTGTGATGTATGATCATTGCACAATCAAAATAAATAGAGAGAATAACGAGTTGTTTCCTTGAAACGTTTAAGAAGAACACGGTCATCGCCCTTGATATTAAGTATGACAATTCACGTTTAATATTATAGGAATGAATGGCCTTTTTGTGGAATTTATCGGGGTATAAACTTGGAAAAGTCGCGGGAATACTGGACGAAGGCCGGAAGGCCTCGTCCAGTATTCCCGCGAGTTTCCAAGTTTATAATTTATTAATTCCCGATAAATTCAACAAAAAGGCCATTCATTCCTTATAATTCCAGCATTTGAAATAATTCATCAAGAAAATGTGTTTATTTTCCGTTTTCTTAAGAATTATTTTAACTGCGCCTCACGGTTACGGAAAGTAGTTCGGCGTGGGAGTTTACTGGGATATGAATTTTGGACAGAGACTTGCTACGGGCCAATGAAATGTTAGGGAATTGTGTAAATATTTTTGTGCTGGAATTATAAACAGTATAATAATGCAAATAAACACGTCTGATACATGAAATGGCGAATTAATGTTTGTTTTTGTGCGAACAATATCATATCTAAAGAATGAAAGAGAAAATAAAATGTCTCATAATATTACAACCCGGGATGTGGGAATCCAGGTTTAATTACGTATTAAGTAGTAATGTACCTCTAGTTTAGTCAACTTCAGCATTGTACAATATGATAACTAAAATATGTTCCCAGCCATGTAGCTGGGAAATCAAAGTCTTATCTTCTGTATAGAAGCTTTGCCATATTATGTTGGATGCAACACACTACTTGCTGATATTGGAAACGTATTTAATGCTAAGAGGTAAGCACAAATATTCTATATTTGTGTTTGTGTTTTAGTCGACACGACCGTACTTACTCGGTTACAGATCATGAGGGACATTATACACACCCGGTAGTTGTCGGTGCATGTTATGCTATTATTAGCACAGTACAACTCATGAGAACACCAGATTGCATTGTATTTACGAACCGTGAAGCCCCAAATCAGGCCGTGCAATATCGTGCGGCCTGATTAGGGTCTACACTGATCGCCGTGAATGTATCGTAACATTCAATACTATTCTAATTATATGTATGAATGTAGATTTGTAGTCTACCGTTTGCTTGACAGCGCACAGTCTGTCTTACTATATAGGTGACAGTATTAAACTAAGTCACGTGCTGTCATTGAGACATATTGTGTTATTATAAAACGTAATACCCGGGTGGAAATATCATAACAGCGGAGCGGCTATATGGGCGCTTGCACATATTTCGGCTAGTTTCTTCAGCGATACGGGAATAAACTTGGAAATGGCGTCGCTAGATGCGCTGCGTATCGTGCTGGTAGTCATAATACTGGCCATAGTCTGCCAGCTGTTCGGAATGTTCACCCCCGGGATGTTTATTTTTGAAATAAAGGAAACTGACGAAATGTCGGACCTTTTACGCGAACGACGGAACGTCCACAGTGATGTTGATAAAGTTGTTGGACGCCAGAAAAGAAGAAGTGGAGGTGGTGTGGGAGATGGCACGGGTGGTCACGGGAGCCCGGGAGGCGTGTGGTCATCGGGAGGTGGTGGTAGCCCACATGGACATGGTGGTAACCCAGACGGGCATGGTACACCGGGAATGCCTGACGGAGATGGTTACTGGAACGAATGGGGCGACGGTGATTACTGGGGCGACGATAGCGACGATAGCGACGATAGAGACGATAGCCACGATAGCGACGATAGCGACGACGATAGCGACGATGGCGACGACGACGATGGTGATGGTTCGTGGTCGAGGCACCGACCACCAACCACTAGGCGCCCGACGACGAAGGTGACCTCCTGGCAGCTGTCCACGACGGCGCGGCCACCAACCCGACCGCGGTGGATGTCAACATCAACGCGGCGACCCACCACAACGCGACGACCGACGACGCGTCGATCAACAACGCGGCGACGGACTACACGTCGACCAACAACGCGGCGACCAACAACGCGTCGACCCACCACAACGCGGCGACCCACCACAACGCGGCGACCCACCACAACGCGTCGAACAACATGGCATTGGCGACCGAGTACAACGGTGTTGCCATGGCGACCAACAACAACAGAACCAGATTGGCCTTGGGAGACAACAAACGCGGAACCAGATTGGCCTTGGGAGACAACAACAGCGGAACCAGATTGGCCTTGGGAGACAACAACAATAAAAACAGATTGGCCTTGGGAGACAACAACAGCGGAGCCAGATGGGCCATGGGAGACAACAACAGCGAACCCACATTGGTCTTGGGCGCCAAAGACAACGGAATCAGATTGGCCTTGGGAGCCAAAAACAACAACAACAGCGGAACCAGACTGGCCTTGGGAGACAACAACGCGGCGACGGACTACACGTCGACCAACAACGCGGCGACCAACAACGCGTCGACCCACCACAACGCGGCGACCCACCACAACGCGGCGACCCACCACAACGGGTCGAACAAGATGGCATTGGCGACCGAGGACAACGGTGTTGCCATGGCGACCAACAACAACAGAACCAGATTGGCCTTGGGAGACAACAAACGCGGAACCAGATTGGCCTTGGGAGACAACAACAGCGGAACCAGACTGGCCTTGGGAGACAACAACAACGGACCCAGATTGGCCTTGGGAGCCAAAGACAACGGAATCAGATTGGCCTTGGGAGCCAACAACAACACCAACATATCCGGGGTGGCCTTGGGTACAGACAACAACATCCGATGCATGGTGGACTACGGGAAAAATAACAACTCTCCCTTCAGGTAGGTGTATTCACTAGTTGCGAACAGTAACTAACTTAGAAAAGTGGGTTCCTGGTTTTTGCAAAATTGTTGAACATATATCGATACTGTTCAGCCGTATACTCTTATGTTCGATTCAGACGAATAACTATTGTTTCAGTAACTATTGTATTGTTACTACATGGTTTTTACGTAATTTCAACGTTCAATCGGCTTGAACCAATACATATAAGTGTATGTTAAATATATTTGAAATGCGAAACGTACATATATGCGTTTACATGAGTTGCAATTTATGTTTGAATTATTGATCATGTACTGTATTTTGTTTATACATAATGTATATTCCTTTATCATGTTTATTTATTTTAAAAACAGTGCGTCAATTTTTAAAAGTTAACTATGGGTTTAAATGAGTTGTAATGCATGTTTGAAGTACACTTATGTTGTCATTTATATTTGCTATGTGAATGATAGATTTATATTGTTTTAATTAGCAAAGTGTGTATGGTTAAAATACATGCATTTAGATCATCGAATATCAAAGCGGTCATAATATACCCACGGTATTTACATTCTATATATTAGACCATGGAAGGCGAATTTGCAACTTAGTATTAGCTATTTAGAAATAGAAATCGAATGCAAGTATGCAGTAATCAAATGACAATATGCTGTTTTATCACATGCACAAATATACTGCCATGCCGTTTTGCGCCATATCTTTACGGCGTTAAACAGTTAGTAATTATTCACTTTGACTATGTTTTGGAGAAATATAAAGAATAGTCGGTATAGATTTTGTATAACAAATTCGTTAATTATAATAGTGAGTCTACACAGTCACAGTACAGTGGGGTCAGCGTGTAAGTGCACACACGAACGAACACGAAAGGTTGGTTCGTTACCCACCCAAAGTGTATGTTGTTACCACTCAGTTGAACCGTCTCAGTTGAACCGTCTCGCCGAGACGGTTCAACTGAATGGTAACAACATACACTTTTGATGCGAAATGAGAAAAATGCAGAAAAATATTTACATTTTCTTTTATACATGAAATACAGTGGGGTCAGCGTTCCAACATGTCGTGTTCGTTCGTGTGTACACTTGCACGCTGACCCCACTGTAATTCATGTATGAACAAAAATGTAAATATTTTTCCTGCATTTTTTCTCATTTCGCATCAAAAGTGTATGTTGTTACCACTCAGTTGAACCGTCTCGGTGAGACGGTTCAACTGAGTGGTAACAACATACACTTTGGGTGGGTAGCGAACCAACCTGTCGTGTTCGTTCGTGTGTGCACTTACACGCTGACCCCACTGTACATGCCGTATGGACTCTGGCGTAGCCAGGGACAAATTTCGGATACGCACACATATGAAATGGTAGAACATTGGGTGAGCATGGCTCACTCGTGGACCTAGAGAAGTTAGGGAGAGTGCTAGGGGCGTCCGGGGGCATGCCCCCCCCCCCCTGATTTTTTTGGAAACGGAGATCCTATCTAACGCGTTTTCCTGCATTATTTACGGCATCATTTGTTTGTAATCGACATGTACGTTTGATACAAAATGCGTTCTGTTCCAGACTCAATAGCACACCTCCCCCCAACCACCCCCAAGATTTTATTGCATATTTTGAAAAATAAGGCTTTTTTTATTAATTATTTTATTTTTTCTCGTACGCACGTGCGTACGTGCGTATGCCTGGCTACGCCACTGGCTCAAAATCACATGCCGTGCCTCATACATTGTGTAGATTCAGGCTGGAATTATGACACCATGATCGATGTGTAGAATCGGAATAACTTCTACAGTGGAACCTCTCTAAATCCAACACCCTGGGATGTCCCCAGGTTGTCCGGTTTAGAGAGGCTCAACTGTAAATCAGGATTTTGATATATCTGTGACATAATTTAGTGTTGTGCGATCATTAATGCACTTTACAATAGAGCGAAATTACAGTGAAACACATTCACATTAAAAACTCAGATTTATGAAAGTGTCCGGTTTAGAGAGGTTTCACTGTATACCCAGTCTGTTGCTTTAAAGTGGATGTGGCTCAGAGTATGTCTCTTATATCCAACACATTGTATGTGGTTATTCGCTTCATGCACAATACGTGACATATATGTATCAATCGCACCAGGGGCCCGTTTCACTAAACTTCCTACGATTAAAATGTTCGTAAGTGAAAATTTATGATCGTCTGGAAATTTAAATTGATGGATTTACATGTATGGAGCATAGGCTGCATATGCAGCCTATGCTCAATAAATGTAAATCCAATAATTGTTTACAAGAAAACATTGTTAATGTGCAATTTACAGACTATCACAGTTTTGCAATTACGAATATTTTAGTCGTACGAAGTTTAGTGAAACGGCCCCCAGTTTATTTGATGAAATTCGTCAATAACGTGCATCATATGGATGATCTTACCAGAGTGATGATTAAATATGATATTTATTAAAAGAGTTCACTGATATTATAAGAAACGAGTCTATGCCGAGTTTCGTATGATATTAGTCGACGAGTTTAATAAATAGCATATTAAATCTTCACAAATGTTAGATTATATTTATTGCATAAGTGCATCTTCCTAATTTGAAGTATGATACTAGTTATGACGGAGTAGTCTTTCCATATGTGCGTTTGAAGCGTTCTACTTCGTGGAGAGTGACCTAATAATTTGGAAAATACACACTTTTTAGGTAAGTTTATGATAATATTTTTGTGTCATATTGTAGAATTGTCTGTCAATAACAATATAGCGAAGGTTGAACGTCAATACCCTGCAGTTTGTTTTCTATATTTCAGTGCGCGAAGTGTAAATGCTATTACATGTACATGTACGCACATTTTTACTGTGTAGCGTGGTGTAGCGATATAGTGCAACCTGTTAGCAACACGGTTACGGAAAGTAGTTCGGCATGGGAGTTTATTGGGATATAAATTTTGGACAGAGACTTGCTACGGACCAATCAAATGTTAGGGAACTGTGTAAATATTTTTGTACTGGAATTATTTAACGATAAACTTTTTTTGTCTCCCAGACTCGAGTGCTGCCAATACAGATGACATGATAAGGAAGACGCTGATATCAATTTCGCTCGACTATTCAACGATTTGTCAGAGTAGATATGGAGACGACGAATGCGTGACTGATTCGCTCGATGTAGCTTTTAGACAACTGAACACCATGATGCAGAACAGTAACAGACAGCCATGTAAGTTTGCATTTGCTCTCTAAATCAGTAATTGTAACGTGCACGGAGGCTGGGCCGGCAGGGTTCTGGCCTTCGTGCGCGTTAAAATTACTGAATTAGCGAGCCGGGCCCAAGGTACACTAGTACCACTTCCGTTGGTTGAAAAGATGGCGAGCGTCCTACCTTCTAGATATTTAATATCGGAGTAAATGTGGATGTGGTTTAAAAAGGCTTTTCTCGTTCATACCACAAAGTGCGTGTGGTTGCTGCCATATTGTAAAACTGATCTTCTCCAGTGTAAACGCTTGTTTTCTAATCCTGTTCTCAATTCTATGTATATATACAGTTTAAACAATATGTATTTCAAATGATAAATATCAGAATATATAGATATACAGTGGGGTCAGCGTGTAAGTGCACACACGAACGAACACGACAGGTTGGTTCCAACCTGTCGTGTTCGTTCGTGTGTGCACTTACGCGCTGACCCCACTGTATACCACTTGCCATACGTTGAAATAAATATTGTTTAAACTAAAAGAAACTGCTCACATCAGTGTATTTCTATTCCAGATTTAACGACCGGCCTCTGGCACAGTATGAGGATAGAGAGCCGGGCAGGAGTCGTGTTGAGTTTACTAGGGTTGGTTGGCGCTTTACTGTCGGTGCGTCTATTCTTCCATATGCGCAACGTTCCCGCCTATATTGGCGCGGCTGCCCTGTTGATATCTGGTGAGTTAAATTTTAGTGCATCAATACAGTGTATTAAAATCATAATACACGTAGTGTAATAAATGAGAAGCGCCATGTGATTTTGTACTTAAGATTTCAGGAAATACATTTACAAAATATGTGATATTTTCTGTAAATGACGTTGAAAGATGACGAATCTTTTCATAGCAAATGCGAAATTTGATCACGAACCATGCTGGTCAGAAATCCCATAAGCCCTTTTTCTAAAGTCACAGCCACTAACGTTTTACAGCTGAAACACGCCATGTGATGTTGTACCTAAAACTTGTGCGATATCTCGTGAACAATATTTAGAGTTTACGATATGTTCCGTAATGACGTCGAACGTTGACGAAATTTTCATAGCAAATGCGGAATATAATTCCGCATTTGCTATGAAAATTCCATCATCTTTCTGGGTCTTTTACAGAAAACATCACAGTTATTATAATTATATTTCCTGACAATCGCACATGTTCTTAGGTAACAACTCTTATGTATGTCTTAATTGTGCCATTGACAGGTACGCTGCTGGTTACTCCGATTGGACAGATGGCCGCGTTACTGAGCGAGGTCCAACACGATATGCCGTTGATGAACACCGAAATCCAAACCGGCAAACTTCACTTCCCGTACTCATTGGTTCTGTCTGGTATTGGAGCCGTACTCGCTATCATTGCCGCGTTTCTTCTGTTCATTCACGCCCGTCGAACCGCCACGAAACCCGGGGCAAATGAGAAAGACGCGTATCTTAAAGCCGGCGTCATCAATAAACCGATGTCTACGTATTCGCTACCGAGTCCGCCACCATACAGCGACTGTGAACCGATGAAGTCTTCATCCAAGCCAACACGCACACCCTCCGTGTCTTCGACAAGCTCTCAGAAGTCGCTGGTCTCAAACAAATCAACGGGATCAAAGGAGCCATGGTCGACGGCATCGATGACACCATCGCACCACGCGTACCCGGCGTCGTTGTATTCGAATGGGAGTGTACGGTCCTCTCTGTCCATGGGGTCTACCCGCACGTCGCTGTCTGAACTATCGGTGCATGGCTACGGTAACGGGCACGATTCCCGGAGAAGCTCCGTCGCTAGCGTGAGTTCCGCTGGTTACTTTGTCAACCCTATGTATTCCAGGGAAAAGGGACAAACGTATATCGTGATGAATAACCCGAGCGGTCAGGGTTTTTCATATTTTTAAAGTACGTTGTAAATACAGGCCCGTCCGCAACAATTAATTTAGGGGGGTGCGTTATCGACGGCGCGAAGGGCCAAACATTTTGTTGGCACAATCCACGGACAGATCTCGGCAGATTAACCCTTTCACCCCTAAGTAACTGGAATGGATTTTGATATGTTCGTTTTCCAACCAATCCAATCATCACAAAATGATTTTCAGAACAGACCATTTATGAACATGGGGTGTTTTTGTTCTCAAAATTATGAAAATTACTTGCAAAAAGTGCAGATCCTGATGAGACGGCTCGTCACGAGCCGGCTCATCTGGACCTACACATTTCGCCAATACTACTATTATTACTACTACTACTACTATACAGGCATATGGTGTTGAAAGGGTTAATGGAGTTTCGTACGCACCCGTCGCATCCACTCTGCGTACGGGCCTGAAGTATACGGGCCTGAAGTATGTATATGACACGAAGGTGCTTTCTTCCTAAGGAATTTTCGAATCTCATACAGGAAATAGAACAGTTTAGTTTCCTGAATCGTTGCTATGCAACAAGCATACCAAACAAGCTGCGCTACCGCCTGCGTTAATCTTGGCAATGTTCGTCAAATTCTTTATTATACAAAATATTGAATATCGTGTTAACACTCCAGCAGCTTCATTGGCTGAGCTTGAGTTGTGCTACAGCTCAGGTACAGACAATCAAATTGCTTAATGGCGAGTTAGCATTCAATTTGTCAATAGATGTTCGGAAAACTTTGATAACCTTGGCAAGACTAACACAGACGGTTGCGTAGGAAAGTTAATTCGACGTTTACGAACACTAATGTATGGACTCGGGCCAATATGGACCATGTGTGTGCGTTTTATATTGAACACTTGTATTCTTATATTCTTATGTCATTTCAGTTCTGCTACGTTTATAGTTCACGTATATATACAATGTAGCTATATATTATGACTTTCGGATTGTTTAATGGCCGCACGCATGTATGCTTTGCCTAATATATGTACATTTATTATTTATATATTGAAGATCGGGTGCCAGGAGACGTTTGTGTTAAACAATTCGGTTTAAACAATATCAAGGTGTATGATCACGTGGTACTAACAACAACAACAAGTACCGATACAAAGTACGTATTATGTTATAGTGTCCTTATTACGTAACGGATTTTGATGAAATATGGCGCATCAAACGCGTCTTGTTAAGCTGCATTTGGTGGTCTCTGTACTTTCGCCCAAACTTCAGTCGTTTTTGCGAAGAATCCATTTCCGTGTCTCCGACACGGAAATCGATTTTTCGCAAAAACGACATAAGTCTGTGCCAAACGCGCGAAATCGAGTTTGCTGCGCCATATTTCATCAAAATCAGTTGCATATTAAAGGAAAAATATAAAATAATACTTACTTTGGAGTGGGCGACGTTGTTGTTGTTGTAACCACGTGATCATGCACATTGAATTTGTATTTCAAGAGGGATATCATAAATGATATGCATACAAGTAATACATGTACATACAATTTGAAACAGGATTAAAAATCAAGCTTTTCCGCCGATGTGAATTCTTCACCTGGACAATTTCAACCAAACTAGCTAAGGAACATAGAGGTGAAAGAAGGTTAGAAGACACCAAATGGTGCGAAACCGCCCAGGGTGTATGCAAAAGTAGTCCGGTATAAAAAAATAGTGCGGGTGTTTTGAGGTCACAGACACCGTTTGCTTGCAAATCTTGATCCATTACTACCCAGTTTCACTTGAGGAACATTTTGGGGTGCCTTCAACACCAGTTTTCAGCATATTTGTAGCATTTAAAAGAAAACACTGACCCTGTTGGTCACTTGATTGTAAACGGAGTTTCCGTGCCAAAAAATGTACACAATATAGGATATGACAAGGTTGGATTTTTCTTTCTTAGGAGTAAGTGAACCTATTGTTTAGTTCATGCAGAACCAGTACAGACTGGCTGCAGGTCATGTACAAGTGGGTCCCACAGCATCCATACGAATAGTGAAAGTAGGAGAGACTGGCCTTATTGGATGGCATTCGGTTAAATTATATAGTAAAACTATTTGGTGGTGTCTAACCTATAAGGTGTGCCTAGGCCCTATGTGAGATATGTTTGTTTGTAGAATTTGAAGTTGGAAGTTTTAATGTTTCTTGTAGCTATGTCTCTGGGAACATAATTTAAAGTTACTGCGACAAGAATAATCGAGCGGACTCCGCGATGCAACATATTTGTTCTTTTTGTATCTCAGACGGACAGTTATCGGCTTCAAAATCTTCTAAAATCTTGATTTCTCAGCTTTATTTAGTCAAATATAATAAACCAGTGTATGCAAATTACCTGTAGGTGATTGGGCTTGGAATGTGACAGTAATATACAGCAAAACAGTGATCATAGTGTGTTTTTTCATTTTTATTCATTGATATTGGCATGCTGATGGACAATTAAGAAGTTCTGGAAAGTGGCGCGACATCGCGACGCTGTTCCAAAATTTGCCAAAATTAGGCGTAAGTGTATTGTTTTCGCATATCGGTATAGTATCAATACACTAGTACTCAGAAAACATTGTTTTTCCTTTCCTCCTGTGTTATAAAGCAAATTTCTTGACTGACCGTTCCAAGCCAGTACCCTTTTGTCTGTCGACCATTCCAGAGTGCATACATGTTGGTATAGTTTCAGTGATGAGTCTGTATATGTAGAATGGTTAGCTATAACACTATTTAGGGTAATGTTATGTGATTTTATGGAGATTTGTGCTTTTAATTCATCATCTATTAAAATTCTCCATAGTTCTGTAGTAGCTCAATTTAAGGCAGAATGTGGACAGTCACATGGTGGAGTTACACAGCTGCTGTGTGACAACCATTTGAGATATTTGCTCCAAACTTGGTACTGTATCCAGGAATAGAAGCTAGTTTTTGAATAGTGAATATTGTAGAATGATTTGTAGTGGGACTGGTACACTTATAGGTTAGAAGACACCAAATGGTGCGAAACCGCCCAGGGTGTATGCAAAAGTAGTCCGGTATAAAAAAATAGTGCGGGTGTTTTGAGGTCACAGACACCGTTTGCTTGCAAATCTTGATCCATTACTACCCAGTTTCACTTGAGGAACATTTTGGGGTGCCTTCAACACCAGTTTTCAGCATATTTTGTAGCATTTAAAAGAAAACACTGACCCTGTTGGTCACTTGATGTAAACGGAGTTTCCGTGGCCAAAAAATGTACACAATATTGGAGGATATGACAAGGTTGGATTTTTCTTTCTTAGGAGTAAGTGAACCTATTGTTTAGTTCATGCAGAACCAGTACAGACTGGCTGCAGGTCATGTACAAGTGGGTCCCACAGCATCCATACGAATAGTGAAAGTAGGAGAGACTGGCCTTATTGGATGGCATTCGGTTAAATTATATAGTAAAACTATTTGGTGGTGTCTAACCAGAACGTAACATTGTTTAAATGATCACTAACCAAATAATGCTTCTAGGAAATATTTGCGGTACGTCATATTGAGCTTTCCTGATTACTCGTTATAACCATTGAACAGGTTCAAGCGTTTTTAATTGTAGTCGCGATTATACGGAGCCCCGCAGGGGACGCATAATTTTTTTTTTTATTAATTCGTTCCCACGAAATAATAATTCATTCCCACGAAATAACAATTCGTTTCCTAAATTTAGCAATTCGTTCCCACGAATTAGCAATTCGTTCCGTCAATTTAACAATTGGTTCCCACGAAATAACAATTCGTTTTGTTAAATTGAGGGAACGAATTGTCATTTCGTGGGAACTTATTGTTAATTCGAGGGAACGAATTGTTGTATCGTGCGAACGAATTGTTAATTGAAGGGAACGAATTTTTAAATTGAGGGAACGAATTATTATTTCGTGGGAACGAATTAATAAAACAATCCATGTCCCCTGTGGGGCTCGGTATGTTTCGAACATTAAGATATATGACTCGAATGTGTCTAGTAATACGTGTATACATACATGTAGTATTTAACTCTTTGCATGCTAGCGGTGAAAATAACATCCAACACGTTATGAGTATGTTTCTTATTTCTCTCTGTAAATATGTCTTGGAATTTCATTAGAATTGCGTCCTCTGGACGCAATTCTAATGAAATTCCAAGACATATTCATGATATTTATAGGGAGAAATAAAAGAAAACAATGAATTTTCTGCTATTTTTGAACTATTTATAGCCCACAAATTTCCCAGCATGCAAAGAGTTTGTTTATTGCAAAGTAAACAATACATGAGTGTCGAACTCGCAGTGAGTGGTATTGTATGTCGGGTCAAGCCGATTTTGCATGTACATATAGCTTATTATCCCCTCGCCGAAAGGCAAAAGGGGATATAGCGTTAGTCTATGTACGCACGTGCATACGTACGTACGTTAGCAACACCTTTCATTTTTCAACAGCTCTTGAACCGCTTCGCCGATTTTGATAATATGCGGCCACAGTGTGAGTCTAGGTATGGTGCTTTGTTTTGCATACGACCCAAGTCCGTTCGCCCAATGTCAAGATCACTGACGACTTATGTTAATCTTGTTTGTAAGGCAAAACATGTTAATGTTTGTTTTCTTTATTCAATAAGTCATCAACCCCTTCACCGATTTTGATAATATTTGGCCATATATGCCCTGTTTTGCGGGGTGGGTGAAGGTGTGCAATAGTGGAGATTATTGACAGTGATCAAAGATATAATTATGGCGTCTGAACAAATGGGGCTCATGAGTTTTGAGACCAGTGTACATGTATATCCAGATCAGCCCATGCAGCCGGACAGTCCGATCAGGATCTGCACTGTTCGCAGTTCCATCAATGAAACACCCGTGATGCTTCGAACAAGCGATACATATTGTTGTCAATCTACAGGCGTATGCTACAGTGGGGTCAGCGTGTAAGTGCACACACGAACGAACACGACAGGTTGGAACCAACCTGTCGTGTTCGTTCGTGTGTGCACTTACACGCTGACCCCAATGTATTTGATCAGGAGCTAAATCGCTCACAAATTCCATAAGCACCACTTCTCCAGTCACAGCCACATATGATACAAGCGATCGGGGTCATCCCAGAACCAGAACTAATTTTTCCAGAAAGGGGCCAAATACCGTACATTCTGAATATCTAAGTTTAAGGTAGTTGTACCCGGCTTGTGGCCCCATGTAAAGTCAATGGAAATCTAATAAAAAACCTACTAATAAACAATAACGACTGACACAAATAAACCATATGGATGTGACATGTAAGTCATTATGAAAATACTGATATCAATAAAATAAAAAATGCACACCTATATGCATACATGTGGATTAATTAACACATGACTTGCGATTTTACGACGGCCGTATCTTTCAAATGCCCCATGTGTGCAATTCTCCCGAAGGCCATTATCAGAGTGGCCACATTTTTTTTGATTGACGTCAAGCTTTTCGGTCCTCGTCCTGGGATTGACCCTCTATCACATACTGACCCCCGATCCGAGTCTTACAAATACTATTTGCGCTAATTTCAACATAGCAAACCAAACTGACAATTAAACAACTACTTTCATAATAAGGTACCACCCATATTTACACAACCGCCTGCGTTAATTTCGGACATATTATCAACGCGGACATATTATCAACGTTCTGCAACATGTATTGGCAATGCCAACTGGCAATCAAGCAATTTCATTGTCTGAGCCTGAGCAGCTCAGGCTCAGACAATCAAACTGCTTGATGTCAAATACAAAGTTCCACATATTTTGTGATAATGAAATTGACCATGGGCAAGAATAGCGCAGGCGGTAGAGCAGATCTTACAGTGAAAACACGTGCATATGATGTTATGCTAGTATGGAGGGGACATGGATTTTTTTTATTAATTCGTTCCCGCGAAATAACAATTCGTTCCCTCAATTTAACAATTCGTTCCCTCGAATTAACAATTCGTTCCGACGAAATGACAATTCGTTCACTTAATTTAATAATTAGTTCCCTCGATGTAGCAATTCGTTCCCACGAAATAACAATTAGTTCCCTCCAATTAACAATTCGTTCCGACGAAATGACAATTCGTTCCCTCAATTTAGCAATTCGTTCCCTCAAATTGACAATTCGTTCCCACGATATAACAATTCGGTCACTCAATTTAACAATTCGTTCCCAAGGGAACGAATTATTAATTCGTGGAAACGAATTGTTAATTCGTGGGAACGAATTAATAAAAAAATAATGTCTACGTCCCCTGCGTGACTCTGTAATGCTATTGGGCATTTAGCCACATATGCTGTGCTGATGGTGTTGTATCCGTTTGATGATCAGCTCGTACTTACTGTTGACGCAAATTTACATATTCAATTTCATGTTGTGTTGCTGCTTTTTGTTGTTGCCGTCGTTACTGTCTGTCGTAGTGTGTGGTTTGGCTTGTTTTATATAAACTGAGAATAAAAAGAAACTATACTTTTAAAATTGTGTTGACTTCTTTGACGTTTCCTAATATAATGTAGTAATGTTGATGTATATGTGTCAAACGATCATTTGACAACACATTCCCAGGCCCGTACGCAGGAATTAATTTAGGGGGGTGCGTTATCGAAGGCGCGAAGGGCTAAACATTGTTTTTTTGCACATTCACGGACAGACCTCGGGAGATCAACCATTTCACCCCTAAATAACTGGAATGGATTTTGATATGTTAATTTTGCAACCCATTCCAATCATCACAAAATGATTTTCAGACCAGTCCATTTATGAACATGAGGTGTTTTTGTTCTCAAAATTATGAACATTACTTGCAAAAAGTGCAGATCCTGATGAGACGGCTCGTCACGAGCCGGCTCATCTGGATCTACACTTTTTGCCAATACCACTATACAGGCCTGTGATGTTGAACGGGTTAAGGGGGGTGCGTACGCACTCGTCGCACCCCCTCTGCGTACGGGCCTGCATTCCTGTCATTTTGTACTGTCAAATCCATATGTTCTGTCCAAAAACAATCGGTGAAATGAACAGGAGGCACACTCGAATAAAATAGTTTCAAAAAAACTAACTTGGACTTGTACATGTGGTGGTTGTTATCACTTCCAAATGGCTTTTCTTTGGGTGACTAATGAACAGGATATGTTCCCGAATACCTGTTGTGACCACCACGTGCGTAGGTCACTGCATTGACCCGACGTCGCATCGAATTGACGTAAGTCTGGTTAGGGCGTTTGAAAGACCATTCCATTATCTAATAAGAGCATTGGATAATTTATCGACGTTATGAAGCGCATTTCGCTCCTGCACGCGTCTCCCGAGCTCATCCCAGATGTGTTCGATGGGATTCTGGGGCCCGTTTCATTAAACTTCGTACGACTAAAATGTGAAGTGGAAATTTAGGATCGTCTGGAAATTTCAATTGATGGATTTATATTTATTGAGTATAGGCTGACGTGCAGCCTATGCTCAATAAATGTAAATCCAATCATTGTTTGCAAGAAAACATTGTTAATGTGAAATTTACAGACTATCATAACCTTGCACTTACGAACATCTTAGTCTTACGACGTTTAGTGAAACGGATCCCAGGTCGGGCGACCCAGCTGGCCACGGCAACACGTTGACGTTGTTAACTGATGGCGCAAACGATTCCGTATCGTCTGACCAGAAACGTGGTACCGACGTGCCGTGACTGTTGCAGGCAGAAACCTCTGACGTAAATGCGTCAGGCGGATAGCACGATCATCACGTAGCGTCGTGGCACGGGTCGCCTCGTCCTGTGACGATCAATCACGTCCCAAGTCTGCTGCACGTGCCGGATCAAGGAATAAATTGTTGCTCGGGTGCAACCAAACGCGCGACTGACGGCAACGGGTGCAGTGCTAGCGGGCAAATTCCCAATTGCCTGCTTTCGTTGCGCTTAAGATAAACGCACCATGTTTATGAAAAACGATACGCTTTCCACTTTTTTATGAATGATCTGTTTTCTCATGTAGTCAGAATTCAAATGGCCACTTACCTGTCACGCGCACGTGCACATCGCGGAGAACCGGGTTTTATCCAGTCAACCGAAACACGTTGTCTCGTGAGAACATAACAGGGACCAGCCAGGTAGCTGCACTCTTGACCTACAATCTGACTATCTGGTGCCGTTTCACTAAACTTCGTATGACTATGTTTTTCGTAAATGCACACTTATGACAGTCTGTAAATTTCACAGTAATAATGTTTTCTTGTAAACAGTTATTGAATTTACATTTATTGAGCATAGGCTGCATATGCAGCCTATGCTCAATAAATGTAAATTCATCTATTGAAATTTACAGATGATCCTAAATTTGCACTTACGAACATTTTAGTCGTACGACGTTTAGTGAAACGGCCCCCTGACCCATATACATGTACCAAGTGCATACATTGTACGTGTACTTGAACAAAAGTTGTAGCCAATTAACGGCAGTACACTCCCGCCTGCGATTCGCTTACCAAGAATTGCAATCCAGCGGTCCTTGAATTGCAATTCTTCCCCTCTGGAATTGCAGTCTAATTGCGGTCCAAACGCGGTCCCGTTTTTGCCATCATTCTTTCGCGATACCGTTTGTGCGGTCATTCTTTCGCGGTCCAGTTTGTGCGGTCATTCTTTCGCGATACCGTTTGTGCGGTCATTCTTTCGCTATTTGCGGTAAAAACTTACCGTATCATCGTATAGTACAGTTTGTTTACATTATCAGTGATTATACAAACGTACTATACGAATATTATACAAACATACGATATCCGTTTCGTAAATATAACGATATATCCATACGGATATGGTATGAATATAAAGTGGGTCATCGTGTGGTTAAAATATACCGATGCACCGGTTCATTTCGAATGTAAACATCCGGTTTTCATTTCGATCATCTGCCACAATTTTAAGTTTTTTAAAATGAATACATTTTCAGTTTTACGATACAGAAACAATATTTAAAACTGAGGATTGTGAAGTACTGTATCACAGTACATATACAGTAATTCATCAGTAATTCATCACTGTACTCCGCACCACCGCCGAGGACACAAAACAATGATCCACCACGCACACCAGCCATCTACATTTGGCGTCATAAAAGTTCCGGGGCCCGTTTCACTAACGAACTAAGCAAGTAATTTTGTCATAAGTTATAACTTAAGTCCGGAGTACGTGCTTAGTCCGTTTCACAAAACATCTTAGCAAGAACGACAATCGAAATTTACGATGGAAAACTAAGACAGGTAGCTAGCAGTCTTAAGTTATAACTTAAATATTTAAGTCGGAACTTATGAAATAAACAAAGATGGATGCCCCCATGTGAGCCGAGGTGGAGAAAACAATTCACTGACAGCAGGTAAATGTTCACTTCATACGTACTATTTTAGCAATTATCTGCCATATAAACCATATATGCTTACATATAGATAGCCACACCTGTGCTAGTTACCCGTGTATTGCTATTTGTGATGTAGGTCATGTCGTTACCAGTATTCGTTATGCCCAGTTATCGACAACATTTACAACCACTGTAGATCCAGATGAGCCGGCTCGTAACAAACCGTCTGTATGCTGTTCATGTATGTCTGTTTGTCGGTTGGTGTCAGTCAGTTGGTCGGTGTCAGTTGGTCAGTGTCGGTCGGTGTCTGTCGGTCTGTCAGTCGGTCGGTGTCGGTTTGTGTCGGTCATTGTTGGTCGATCAGTCGGTATCGGTCGATCAGTCAGTGTCGGTCGGTCAGTGTTGGTCTGTTGGTTTCACACGGTCGGTGTCAGTCGGTCGGTGTTGGTCGGTCGGTGTCAGTCTGTCGGTTGGTGTCGGTCAGTCGGTGTCCGTCGGTGTATGTTTGTCAGTGTCGGTCGGTCGGTCGGTATCGTTATGTCGGTATGTCGGTATGTCGGTATGTCGGTGTCGGTCAGTTGGTTTCGCACGGTCAGTGTCAGCCGGTCTGTCGGTGTCGGTCGGTCGGTGTCCGTCGGTGTCAGTCGGTGTTGGTTGGTGTCAGTCAGTGTCGGTCTGTGTCGGTCAGTCAGTCGGTCGGTCGGTCCGGGTCGGTCGGTGTCGGTCGGTTGGTGTCGGTATGTTGGTGTCAGTCAGTTGGTTTCGCACGGTCGGTGTCAGTCGTTCGGTGTCAGTCGGTAGGTCGGTGTCGGTCGGTCGGTGTCAGTCGGTGTCCGTCGGTGTCGGTCTGTGTCGGTCGGTCGGTCCGGGTCGGTCGGTGTCGGTCGGTTGGTGTCGGTATGTCGGTCAGTTGGTTTCGCACGGTCGGTGTCGGTCGGTCGGTGTCGGTCGGTCGGTCGGTGTAAGTCGGTGTTGGTCGGTGTTGGTCGATGTCAGTCGGTGTCGGTGTGTGTCGGTCAGTCGGTCGGTCGGTACGGGTCGGTCGGTGTCTCTCTGTGTCGGTCGGTCGGTCGGTCGGTCGGTGTCGATCGGTGTCGATCGGTGTCAGTCAGTGTCGGTCGGTGTCGGTCGGTGTCTATCAGTGTCTATCAGTGTCAATCGGTGTCGGTCAGTGTCAATCGGTGTCGGTCAGTGTCGGTGTCAGTTGGTCGGTCGGTGTCTGTCGGTCTCTCGGTATCGGTTTGTGTCGGTCGGTGTAGGAAGGTGTCGGTCTGCCCTGCCCTGCCCTGCCCTGCCCGCCCCGTCCGCCCACGCCGCCCGCCCGCCCGCCCGCCCGCCCGCCCGCCCGCCCGCCCTGCCCTGCACTGCCCTGCCCTGCCCTGTCCTGCCCTCGTCCGGGCACATGTTTGGGATCTTAGGTGGTTGGAGGTGTCGACTATGACAAACGAAAACAATGCAACATATTCCGTAACCGAAGCCTATTGTGTCTTCTGTGGTCATTCTTTTCTTTAAAAACGAAGAATATACAACCTAATGGTGTGTCATGTATGAACGTCCGTCCGTCCATCAGTCTGATTGACTATCCGACTGTTGTTTGTTCTTTCTTTACAGAACATACAAACGATGGCAGCTGCAGTTGCTATAATCCAGGCGCGCAATTTACCATGGGAACGAGTCTTTAGGACCGAACCAATCCCCCAGGACTTCATGGATAACGAGGACCAAATATCGAAATGCAGGCTGTCTCGTGATTTGTTTTCTACAAGTATGCAACATTGCACATGCTGACATTATACGGTCAACCCTGAGATCACACAGTCTGTCAGTGTCATTGCAAGTGTTGACTGCATTGCGATTTTACGCAACTGGTAGTACCCTGGCGGTTACTGGAGAGATATACAACATTAGCAAATCAAGTGGTTCTAGAAAGTGGAGTATAGCTTTTGCGGACAGTGTTAGCCTGTGTTTCGTTTCTGATAAGGAGATACCTGGTTTTCAGACTAGATGGAGAAACAGTCCTGACGCATTTAACAAAAATGTCAGACCCGTCCGCACGTGCGCATTAATCCAGTCCTATACTGGTAAACATGTTCAGGGGCAATCCTATATGTGTGACACTGACTCACACAGTGCATGCATTTCTACATGTAATCAACAAATTACCCGTGTCCAGTTCAAATAAATATAATATGTCATTCGGTAGTTGTATCAGATACATCCATATCTGACCGGGCATACCATTTATTAATCGACAGTACATGTGTTCTGCTGACTCTGAAACGTGATTTCTGAGTTAATGAGGTAATCTAAGTAAAATTTAAAAAATGGTCGAACTACAATTTTATTGGAATGTAAAAATAAAAACATTGTTAATTGCTTATTTTGTTGCTGTTTCATGTCATATGCCAGTTTTATATTACAGTATAACGTTCACTAGTTGGCAATAAATATATCCACATGTATTCAATGGCGTCGGAATATTGAGATAAAATTTATATTCTACATGAGATTATTTTTAAAAATTAATAATATTCAACATTAGGCTTGCAAATCCGTTATTTTAGATGTCAAAACACATAAAGGGAAAGTAAAGTCATCATACAAATATAAGCCCCGAGCGGGATTCGAACCCGCGCGGCACATACCAAAGCTGTAAACAATAATAACTAAGTGAACTTATGACGGACTTGTTATGACCGTCTTAAGTTTGTGTTGTGAAACCAAATAAGCAATGACTTAAGTCGGTCATAACATTTGTCATAAGTTATAACTTAAGTTCGAACTTATGAACAAACTAAGATTTGTTAGTGAAACGGGCCCCGGGGGTCTATATCCCACAGTGGGAACAATGTGTATCACCACCACCACCAGTTTTTGTCTATGACTACACTACACCCCACCCCCCCCCCCCGACCACCACTTCTGTCTCTAACGCAGGATGACGTGGCCGTCTGATCAAGTGCTAAACTAGTCCTGGTGCGATGACCGACTGATCAAGTGCTATACTAGTCTCGGTGCGATGGCCGACTGATCAAGTTCTAAACTAGTCATGGTGCGATGGCCGACTGATCGAGTGCTATACTAGTCCAGGTGAGATGGCCGACTGAGCAAGGGCTAAACTAGTCTTGGTGCGATGGCCGACTGATCAAGTTCTAAACTAGTCGTGGTGCGATGGCCGACTGATCAAGTTCTAAACTAGTCGTGGTGCGATGGCCGACTGATCAAGTTCTAAACTAGTCCTGGTGCGATGGCCGACTGAGCAAGGGCAAAACTAGTCTTGGTGCGATGGCGGACTGATCAAGTTCTAAACTAGTCCTGGTGCTATGGCCGACTGATCAATGGCTAAACTAGTCTTGGTGCAATGGCCGACTGATCAAGTTCTAAACTAGTCGTGGTGCGATGGCCGACTGATCAAGTTCTAAACTAGTCCCGGTGCGATGGCCGATTGATCGAGTGCTATACTAGTCCTGGTGCGATGGCCGACTAATCAAGGGCTAAACTAGTCTCAGTGCTATGGCCGACTGATCAAGGGCTAAACTATTCCTGGTGCGATGGTCGACTGATCATGTTCTAAACTAGTCCTGGTGCGATGGCCGACTGATCAAGTTATAAACTAGTCCTGGTGCGATGGCCGACTGATCAAGTTATAAACTAGTCCTGGTGCGATGGCCGACTGATCGAGTGCTAGATTAGTCCTGGTGCGATGGCCGACTGATCAAGTGCTAAAGTAGTACCGGTGTGATGGCCGACTGATCAAGTTCTAAACTAGTCCTGGTGTGATGGCCGACTGATTGAGTGCTATAACTAGTCCCTGGTGCGATGGCCGACTGATCAAGTGCTAAAGTAGTCCCCTGTGTGAAGGCCGAATGATCTAGTGGCTATACACTCGCATGGCCGACTGATCACGTGCTATACTGGTATGGTAGAATGGCCAACTGATCAAGTGCTATATTGGGCATGGTGCAATGGGCGACTGATCAAGCGCTATACTAGTTATGGTGCGATGGCAGACTGATCAAGTGCTCTACTAGTCCTGGTGCGATGGCCGACTGATCAAGTGCTATACTCGGCATGGCCGACTGATCACGTGCTATACTGGGCATGGTGAGATGGCCAACTAATCAAGTGCTATACGTACTGGGCATGGGGCAATGGGCGACTAATTAAGCGCTATACTACACTCCCGCCTGCGATTCACTTACCAAGAATTGCAATCCAGCGGTCGTTGAATTGCAATTCGTCCGCTCTGAAATTGCAGTCTAATTCCAGTCCAATCGCGGTCCAGTTGTTGCGGTCATTCTTTCGCGATACCGTTTGTGCGGTCATTCTTTCGCTATTTCCGTTAAAAACTTACCGTATCATCGTATAGTACAGTTTGTTTACATTATACAAACGTACTATACGAATATTATCAAAAACATACGATACATATCCGTTCGTATATACGATATATCCGTACGGATATGGTATGAATATACAGTGGGTCATCGTGTGGTTAAAATATACCGATGCACCGGTTTCATTTCGCATGTAAACATCCGGTTTTCATTTCGATCATCTGCCAACAATTTTAAGTTTTTTCAAAATGAATAAATGTTCAGCTTTTACGATACAGAAACAATTTAAAACTGAGGATTGTGAAGTACGGTATCACAGTGCATATACATGTGTGTTCAATACAGTAATTCATCAGTAATTCATCATTGTACTCAGCACCACCGCCGGGGACACAAAACAATGACCCCCCACACACACCAGCCATCTACATTTGGCGTCCTAAAAGTTCCGGTCTATATCCGACAGTGGGAACAATGTGTATCACCACCACCACCAGTTTTTGTCTATGACTACACTACACCCCCCCACCGCCCCCTCCGACCACCACTTCTGTCTGTAACGCAGGATGACGTGGCCGACTAATCAAGTGCTAAACTAGTCCTGGTGCGATTGCCGACTGATCAAGTGCTATACTAGTCTTCGTGCGATGGCCGACTGATAAAGTTCTAAACTAGTCTTGGTGCGATGGCCGACTGATCAAGTTCTAAACTAGTCGTGGTGCGATGGCCGACTGATCAAGTTCTAAACTAGTCATGGTGCGATGGCCGACTGATCGAGTGCTATACTAGTCCTGGTGCGATGGCCGACTGATCAAGGGCTAAACTAGTCTCGGTGCGATGGCTGACTGATCAAGGGCTAAACTATTCCTGGTGCGATGGTCGATGATCAATTCTAAGTTTCTAAACTAGTCCTGGTGTGATGCCGACTGATCAAGTGCTATACTCGGCATGGCCAAACTGATCACGTGCTATACTGGGCATGGTGAGATGGCCAATTGATCAAGTGCTATGCTGGGCATGGTGCAATGAACGACTGATCAAGCGCTATACTAGTTATGGTGGCGATGGCAGGACTGATCAAGTGCGCTTACTAGTCCTGTGCGATGGCCGACTGATCAAGTGCTATACCTCGGCATGGCCGACTGATCACGTGCTATACTGGGCATGGTGAGATGGCCAACTGATGAAAGTGCTATACTTGGGCATGGTGCAATGGGGCGACTAATCAAGCGCTATACTACTTATGGTGCGATGGCAGACTGATCAAGTGCTCTACTAGTCCTGGTGCGATGACCGACTGATCAAGGGCTAAACTAGTCCTGGTGCGATGGCCGACTGATCAAGTTCTATACTAGTCCTGGTGCGATGGCCGACTGATCAAGGGCTACACTAGTCCTGGTGCGATGGCCGACTGATCAAGGGCTAAACTAGTCCTGGTGTGATGGCCGACTGATCTAGTTCTGTACTAGTCATGGTGAGATTGCCGACTGATCAAGTGCTAAACTAGTCCTGGTGGCTGGTGCGATGGCCGACTGATCAAGTTATAAACTAGTCCTGGAGCAATGGCCGACTGATCAAGTTCTAAACTAGTCCTGGAGCGATGGTCGACTGATCAAGTTCTAAACTAGTCCTGGTGCGATGGCCGACTGATCGAGTGCTATACTTTTCCTGGTGCGATGGCCGACTGATCAAGGGCTAAACTAGTCCCGGTGCGATAGCCGACTGATCAAGTGCTATACTAGTCCTGGTGCGATGGCCGACTGAACAAGTTCTAAACTAGTCCTGGTGCGATGGCCGACTGATCAAGTGCTATACTAGTCCTGGTGAGATGGCCGACTGATCTAGTTCTATACTAGTCATGGTGAGATTGCCGACTGATCAAGTGCTAAACTAGTCCTGGTGGCTGGTGCGATGGCCGACTGATCAAGTTCTAAACTAGTCCTGGAGCAATGGCCGACTGATCAAGTTCTAAACTAGTCCTGGAGCGATGGCCGACTGATCAAGTTCTAAATTAGTCCTGGTGCGATGGCCGACTGATCGAGTGCTATACTTTTCTGGGGCTATGGCCGACTGATCAAGTTCTAAACTAGTCCTGGTGCGATGGCCGACTGAACAAGTTCTAAAGTAGTCCTGGTGCGATGGCCGACTGATCAAGTGCTATACTAGTCCTGGTGAGATGGGAAACTGATAAAGTTTTAAACTAGTCCTGGTGCGATGGCCGACTGATCAAGTTCTAAACTAGTCCTGGAGCGATGTCCGACTGATCAAGTGCTAAACTAGTCCTGGTGTGATGGCCGACTGATCAAGTTCTAAACTAGTCCTGGTGTGATGGCCTACTGATCAAGTGCTAAACTAGTCCTGGTGCGATGGCCGACTGATCAAGTGCTAAACTAGTCATGGTGCGATGGCCGACTGATCAAATCGCATGCCATAATAACTACATGTAGATGGCCATGGCCTGCATGTCGTGCCCGCCGAGGCATTTGATAGTACAAACAATTTTTTTTATTGCAACAAAGCTTTAGCCCGTCGACGTAAAAACGGGCCGCACCCGCCGAGGCTTTGATAGTATACCCAAAAACTTTTAACTAAAAAACACTTTAACCAAAAACTTTATCCTGAATGCACACCAATGTGCCAACTATATCGCTCTGTCTGCAAGCGGGCCCAACAAAAACTTTAAGGGAAATTTCAAAGTAATTTGACCGTGACATTGGGCACATATAAATAATAATGAAACAAAAATGTGGGTGACAAATATACCGTATGTGAAGTTTCGAGTGAATTGGTGAAGCGGTTTCAGAGATATAGTGTTCTTAAAGGTACATGCCCACTCAGTAGGCACAAAATGTTCTTTATATCAGAGACATCATCTGAGACATTTTCGGGCAAAATAAACATTAATTCACCATTAATACACATATTTATTGGCATTATTATACATTTTATATCAGACGTAAATGTCCACACTGCTATCAGGGGCGATAACCGTGTTTCCTTAAAATGTTAACAAGATATTACTATTTATTTTTTGATGTGCAATGATCATACTTTATAATCTGTCGAAAACATTATTTTTTCAGGGAAACACATTTAATTAGTATAAGTAATTAAAAAATATCATGCCCCATTTGCCTATGAAAATAGCCTGATATCACCGCGTGTCACTATCAGTGAAATAAACATTACTGAATGATTATATCCATATAACGGGCACTCGTAATGTTTATAACTGGTGGAATAGTGACAAAATGATACACTTATTTAATTCCTACAAATAACTGAGAATACACATAACTTTAATTGTTGTGCCTACTGAGTGGGTATGTACCTTTAATTAGCATAAATTATTAAAAACAAGAAATGCGTCTGTCAAATGCGGATGCCACCTGCAGCATATTTGAGAAACTGTGACAAAGTGGTTAACCGAAAAGTGTGACAGACGGACGGACGGAAGGACGGTCCAAACACTATATGCCACCCGTTTCTTCGAAACCCGGTGGCATAAAAATATCATGCCTCATTTGAATATGAAATAGCTTGATACCACTGCTAGTCATTATCAGTAAAATAAATATTACTAAATGATTATATATGGATAGCGGGCACACATAATTTTTAGAACTGGTGGAATAGTGACACAATTATACACTTATTTAATTGCTATAAAGAACAGTTTGTGCCTACTGAGAGTGGGCATGTACCTTTAAAAACTTTAACCTTAAATCAAACAAATTTAACCGACGCACGAAGTGACGTACATATGGATGTACGTACGTATGTAGGCCAATGTGACAACTATATCGCACTGTCCACATGCAGGCATGTCAAAAACTTTGAGTTAAATTTCAAAGTAATTTTACCTTGATATTGGGCACAGGGGTGCAGGGGTTGAGCATAGAATGAAAATATGGATGATGATAAACACACATGTGAAGCTTCGAGTGAATTGGCGAAGCTGTTTCTGAGATATAGTGTTCTTAAAAACTTTAACCTACGGTAAATAAAAACCAGATGGCCATGGCCCGCATGTTGAGCCCACCGAGGCATTTGATGGTGTCAGAGTATATTTATTTGAAGTTTGAATTAATGTATGTAAAAGCTTTAACGCAAATTTGAAAGTCATTTGACCTTGATCTTGGGCATGTGGGTCGCATGCGTGGGCTATAATATGAAAATATGGATGATAATAAAGAATTATCTGAAGTTTGAAGCAAATCTGGGTAAGTGTTGTGGAGATATAAGGTATGCAAAAACTTTAACAAAAAATTCAAAATCATTTGACCTTGACCTTGGGGCACAGGGGCCGCATGAGTGAGACACAGAATGAATATATGGATGATGACTAATAAGCATTTGATGTTTCAAGTCAATGTGACTTAGGATATGGTATTTAAAAAAATACACCGATTTCGGACGGAATGACGCACGGACGTCATTGTGATCACTAAGTCTCGCTTTCCGCAAGCAGGCTCGGCAAAAAAAAATACAGATGGACGTCAATGTGCAGACTATATCGCACTGTCCGCAGGCGGTCGCGACAACAATTGTCGGATGTCCAACCCCTTTTTAAAGGTGCAACAAAGCCCACTCAGTAGGCTAAAAATGCTCTTTATGGGTAATTAATAATGTATAATTGTCACTATTCCACTAGTTATAAACATTACGAGTGCCAGCTATACAGATATAATCATTTGGTAATATTTATTTTACTGATAGTGACGCGCGGTGGTATCGGTATTTTCATGTGCAAATGGGGCATGATATTTTATTTATATTTATACTATTAAATTAAATGCATCAACTGAAAAAAAAATTGACAGATTATAAAGTATGATCATTGCACATCAAAAAATAAATACAGAGAATAAATAGTAATGTCCGTTAACATTTTAAGGAAACACGGTTATCGTCCCTGATATCAATGTGGAAATTTTCTTCTGATATAAAATGTATAATAATTAATGCCAAACAATACGTGGGTAATGGTAAATGATTGTTTATCTGGCCAGAAAATGTCTCCGATTATGTCTCTGACATAAAGAACATTTTGTGCCTACTGAGTGGGCATGTACCTTTAACGCTAGCTCCGCCCTGTCCAGTGAGACCTATGTATGTGTTAAGTTTCATAAAAAATATTGCAAAGGGTGTTCGCGTTATGCTCCGGACAAATCAGTGCGCGAAAAAACAAAGGGAGATAACTAAACTAGAAAATATGTTCATAGAACACGGATACCCCACATATCGCTTTGATAGTAAACAAGGCAAAATTCCAGTGTCCAAAAGGGAGAGATAATCCATGACACGGGGTTCGAATCAAAAATTGAAATAAACTTTCCGCATCTACTCATCATAAGGAAGCTACATATCAAATTTCAGTGCTGTAGCTATTACAAAAGTTTTACGAGTTACAAGGCAAAATTTTCAAATTCTAATTCAAAAAGAGGGAGATAATCCATGACTCGGGGGGTCGAATGAAAATAAACTTTGCAAATCTACTCATCATAAGGACATACCAAGTTTCAGGTGTGTAGCTATTAGGGTCTAAAAGTTTTACGAGCTACAAGACAAAATTGGAAAATTCTAACTTGAACTGAAAAGGGGGAGATAATCCATGACCATGGGGTCGAATCAAACATACATGTACCAAGTTTCAGGTATGTAGCTATTACGGTTTAAAAGTTTTTCGAGTTACTAGGTTGGTGACGGACGGAAGAACGAACAAGGTCAAGGGTAACACTAAATGCCCCCTCCACTATCGTGGTGAGGCAAAAGTTGTCATATACATGTACAAGTAACTTACCTTAATTCATCAGTTACACATCAGACGATGAATGAACTTTAATTCTGGTGTAGAATATTAAAGTTATTCATTATATTCAATAGTGCTGCTTTGACATGACGTGAAATTAAAACATGCATGACATGATCTGGAAGAAAAACCACAGACCAAGCACGCATAATTATTCAGAATCACGTCTGTCGGTTCTTATCCAGCTCCGATTTCTGTCACCTGTCCACAAAATCCAGAATCCAACATTGTCGCAAAAGTAATCCTCTATGTTGGTGTACGTTAGAACAAAATGTCACTTAGTATATTATCCAATCCATTGTAATCTCTTGTTTCTCTAAATAAATGCGTCCAACAATCCCTGTAGCTGCTATCGTGATAAAAAATGTTAAAGGTTCCGTCAGCGCCTCACATATTGATCTTAATATCCACCATTTTGATTCCAAGTACCAGAATAATGATGTTTCCATGCGCCGTCGTAGTGTTATCTGTCAGATTCCGTTGTTTATTTATCAAATTGATGGACAAATTTGTGTCCGCTAATGTCGCCAAGAGCATAATCTGTGACGTTGACTGTAATAATTTGGCATAACTTCTAGCTTGTGAATTTTTGGTTGAATGAAGTGATCACTATGGTGAATAAGTGTGTATTTGTGCCCGGTTTGCTCAGCAGGTAGAGCGATGGTGTGGTAAGCCAGAGATCCCCGGTTCGATTCCGGGCTGGTGCATCATCTTTCTCACCCTGTGACATTTAGCGCCCAACGTAGTTGCGGGAATTAACTCTGCAGAATACTCCCGCATCGTCCGTACCGAGAGTTTATAATGGTGCTCTCCGTAGGTTTCCCCTGCAAAGTACCAAATCACATCTGATTTGCACTTCAACTGTTAATTGCGACATATTTTCTGTATTTTTCAATTGAAAGAAATGTCAGTATTATACTTATTCATTTCTGTGTAATAAGTACAGAAAGATATGTCACAATTAACAGCTAAAGCGCGAATGAGATCCGATTCGGATACTCTGCAGAAAAACCTATGGAGCACCGGAACTCCGGGTACGGACGATAATTGAGTATTCTGTTGCCCAACAAAGGACCGCGACTGATAAATACTCCCAAATTGTACCCAAACATATGGAATTCGGAGACAAAAATTAAACATAGAATTCGAGGACGAATTTCAATTTGGCGGAGAAGAATGTCACAGGACACAACTGACAATGGGGATGAAGTGTGTATGATCTGTGCCTTGTTAGCTTGCTCGGTAGAGTCATGGGCATGGTACGGTAAACATGAGGTCCCTGATTCGATTCCGGGCCCCCGTTATTTATCTTTCTCACTCTGTGACACAAGTAAACCGTTTTATTTTAAAGAAATGGCTATCACCGGAATAAATATTATCTTCACAAAATTTGAATCGGGCCAATAGAAATCAACAGCCAAAACAGAACGTTTGCAGTAATATAAATCTAATTCCAAAATAATTTTTTAATATTTTGTTTAGATCAGGTTTCGAAAATTAAAATATGCTTTTCTTTTAAAATTATTATCAATATGTTCACCATGTTATTATGGTTAATATGCAATTCACAGTCTCCTTGCAGCTTGAAATTGAAAAGTTGTGTTGATCTCAGAAATTGTCATGTCGACTATAGGATCGCGTCGAAATAATGTCAACATATTAGGAAAACGTAATTTGATACCGACCAAAAAGTAAACAAAACGCAAAATTTATGCTTTGTTTTGCTATATTATACCGTAGACCACACATTATCATTTGATTTTATATGAAAATAAATATATTGTCAGCATGGTGGTGTCTATTAATTTGTTCTTGATATTCGGAACGGCAGTGAGTGAGTGACGACATTTTGACAACAGATCACAAATACCGCTGACTTTCTAGGCTAGTCACTTTGAATTAGATAGATGGGATAACATTTTGGATTGGTTCACGGATCATACGTTTGTCAACTATTCGATTTTATTGCCGCATTGGTTAAGCAGAGCGGTCCACAGGTGGAAGACTCGGACCTATGACACAAAAAAAATGCCTATTAAAAAAAAATCCCATTCCACCCCACCCACTTGGTCTCGTACAGTACCAGTACGCTATATATTAGCGTATGGTACTGTACGAGACCAAGTGGGTGGGGTAATGGGATTTATTTTAATAGGCATTTTTTTTGGTGTCATAGGTCCGAGTCTTCCACCACCTGTGGAGCGGTCCGCTGGTTTTACCGCAGAGCGCAGCGTAAAGCGGTCCATTCTTCTTTCGCAGTTTGCAGAATAAAAAAGGAGCGTAAATTGCAATTAAAAGCGGAGCGCAGCGCTAACTGCGCTATAAGTATTGCAATTCCGCAACCAACTCTTTGGACCGCAGTCACATGATTGCAGTCCGATTGCGGTCCAATTGCAATTAATGGGAACGCGAATTGCAATCCTGCGCTCCAGGAATTGCAATTCGCCTGGTAAGAGAACCGCAGGCCACTCTGTATAGTTTATTTATTTTTTTGCTCAGTATAGTTATCTACATGTATAATGGAAGATTACCCGTATACAAATATATGTCTTAATGTCGATTTGCGGAACGTTAATAAATAATCATATAACCAGCCTTCGTTCAGTTATACACAATAGTGATCCCAATATAAACCAGGGGCCCGTTTCACTAAACTTCATACGATAAAAATGTTCGTACGAAGAGTTCTATGAATGTGTTTCTCATATTAACTTGGTTCACTGATACAACCGGTGGGTGGTGGTCGGGCGAACGAGACGGCGTAAATTAACGGTATGGGTTCCTCCTTATAGGAATCACGATTTGCCCGATTTGGCCCTCATGTACGCTTTTATATTTGGCTCTTTTGTTACATGGGAGTTGACTTGGGTTATTGCCCATTATAAAAGTAGTAAGATTATTACTGATCCTACTGCTTTTGGGAGGGGCCAAGTGATTCTGGTGTGGCGATGACCTGGCATCAGATCAGGATTATTCTGATTTCAGGGCTGAATATATAGTTTTGTTATTGTAAATATTCTGTTCTGATTTTGGGATTTCCCCCCCCCCATTTGTATATGTACTTGAACATGTACTTGTACAGGTAATATATGGGATTTAGTACTAAACCCATTGACCAGGCCTTAATTGACCTTAGCTGTTGATAGGCCGTTAAACACCAACAAACAAACAAACAAACACTAATATAACCACTTACTTAGTCGTACGAAGTTTAGTGAAACGGGCCTCGTTTCTGGTAATGCCTAATAGTACCTACATTTGCGTTTGTGTTCCACTTGGAAGCCAGGGGCCGTTTCACTAAGCTCCGTACTACTAAAATGTTCGTACGTGCAAACATATGATAGTCTGTAAATTTCACATTAACAATGTTTTCTTGTACAAAATTATTGGATTTACATTTATTGAGCATAGGCTATGCTCAATAAACGTTAATCCATCAATTGAAATTCCGATACGATTCTAAATTAGCAGTTACTAACCTCTTAGTCGTACGAAGTTTAGTGAAACGGTCCCCTGGTAATGCCTAGTAGTACCTACATTTGCGTTTGTGTTCCAAGTGGAAGCCAGAAGTGAACGTGGTCCAAACGAAGACTAACCATGGTCCAAACGGGCGTATCCTATATTCCCATTAACCAATCAAATGCCTGTTGTATTTGCAAACGTTTGAAAACGATGTCTAACGATGTCTAACCGTTTTATATTTTTCTTATCAAATGAAAATACCGTTTTCTCTTAGCGTCGCGTTTCATTTAAAAGCTCTGGGCATGCGCACTGAACCAGAAACGCCTAACAGTTTTTTTCTGAAAGTCTGTGCATGCACAGTGATACAAAACCGATTCAACCTTTCCAGTAAAAACTCTGCACTTGCGAAGTGAAAAGAAAAAATGGGGAAATACGCAGAAACAACAAAAACTGCCTTTGTGGCGCAAACGTGAACTAAACGTGATAGCAAAACGTGATGTATAGGTCGAAAAAACGCTGGCGATACTGACTTATTAATTAATAGCGTGTAAGTGCACACACGAACGAACACGACAGGTTGGAACCAACATGTCGTGTTCGTTCGTGTGTGCACTTACTCGCTTAGCCATTTCCCCATAATCACACTATCATAGGACATTGGCGTCACCAGCATTTTTAAAAAGGGGTTCGACTTTCAACTGTGAAACGCTCTAAATCCGTAATGGTCCAAACGGTGCATTCGGGTATGTTTGGACAACATCTAGCTCCTTAGCAAAGAGTTTTGAGTCTATGTAAGACGAATGTGTCTGAAAATGGCATATTGCAGTACGTTTGGCTTCGCTTGACTGTGTTTATGTAGTAGAGCATTTGAAAATGGATATCGAGGACCTCATTTAAATTATACTAAAGATTCTGCTGGCTCTAGTTAAGGGGGTCCGTGCTAATCCATCGAACCTCCCCTGACGACGCACATGTAGGGTGTACAGCGGGGTCAGCGTGTAAGTGCACACACGAACGAACACGACAGGTTGGAACCAACATGTCGTGTTCGTTCGTGTGTGCACTTACACGCTGACCCTACTGTACATACACTATAAATGGACATAAATATTTACAGGCTGGCAAATTAACGACATAATCTAAGTTTCGTTGAAAAGCACACGGACTTGTTTACATTGCATCATTATAATGAGGTCATCCGGTGACGTCATGTGACTTTATTCGACAAATAAACAACCAATAAAGATATTTTCTATTCCAGATTGACCATGCTATCTTCTAGCAGCGTTAATGACATCACTTTGTTATCACTCATTGTGACATCACTATGCTATCATTCAGTGCGACATCACCTTGTTATCATTCAGTGTGACATCTCATCGTTATCATTCAGTGTGACCTCACTATGCTATCATTCAATGTGATATCACTATGTTATCATTCACTGTGGCATCACTCTGTTATCATTCAGTGTGACATAACTGTGTTATCATTCAGTGTGACATCACTTTGTTATCATTCAGTGTGACATACTATGTTATCATTCGGTGCGACATCCCCTTGTTATCATTCGATGTAATATCACTATGTTATCATTAGGTGTGACTTCACTCTGTTATCATTCAGTGTGACATCAATATGTTATCATTCAGTATGACATACTATGTTATCATTCAGTGCGACATCTCAATGTTATCATTCGGTGTGACATCAATATATCATCATTCACTGTGGCATCACTCTATTATCATTCAGTTTGACATCACCTTGTTATCATTCAGTGTGACATCACTCTGGTATCATTCAGTGTGACATAACATTGTTATCTTACAGTGTGACATCACTCTTTTATCATTCAATGTGACATCACATTGCTATCATTAAGGGTGGTATCACTCTGTTATCATTCGGTGTGACATCACCTTCCTATCATTCAGTGACATCACTCTGTTATCATTCAGTGTGACATCACTCTGTTATCATTCAGTGTGACATCACTATGGTATCAGTCAGTGTGACGTCACCATGTTATCATTCAGTGTGACATCACTCTGTTATCATTCACTGTAACATCACCATATTAGCAATCAGTGTGACATCACCTTTTTATAATTCAGTGTGACATCACATTGTTATCATTCAGTGTGACATCACTCTGTTATCATTCAGTGTGACATCACTATGGTATCATTCAGCGTGAACACCATGTTATCATTCAGTGTGACATCACTCCGTTATCATTCAGTTTGACATCACTCTGCTATCTTGTAACATCACTGTGCTATCATTCACTGTGACATCATTATAGTTTTATTCAGAATGGCATCACCATGTACTCATTCAGTGTGACAGCACCTTGTTATCATTCAGTGTGACATCACTATATTATCATTCAGTGTGACATCACGTTATTATAATTCACTGTGACATCGCTCTGTTATCATTCAGTGTGACATCACATTGCTACCATCCAGTGTAATATTACTCTGTAATAATTCAGTGTGACATGACATTGTTATCATTCAGTGTGACATCACTATGTTGTAATTCAGTGTGACATCACTATATTATCATTCAGTGTGACATCACTCTGGTGTCATTCAGTGTCACATCACTCTTGTATCATTCAGTGTGACATCACCTTGTTATCATTAAGTGTGACATCACTCTGTTATCATGCAGTGTGACATTACGTTGTTATCATTCAGTGTGACAACACCTTGTTATCATTCAGTGTGACATCACACTGTTATCATTCAGTGTGACATCACCCTGTTATAACTCGGTGTGACTTCACTCTATTATCATTCAGTGTGACATCATTTTAGTATCATTCAGTGTGACATCACTCTGGTATCATTCAGTGTGACATCACCATGTTATCATTAAGTGTGACATCACCTTGTTATCATTCAGTGTGACATCACTCTGTTATCATTCAGTGTGACATCACGTTCTTATCATTCAGTGTATAGTTGGCCAATATGCATCTAGGTATGTGATATATTAGGTAACGAGTTTTGTATGTAAGGGTTATATAACTCGGACTGTCTTTAGTGAGCGCCGACGGTTGTCCAATATTTAACATAATAGACAGTCCGAGTTCTATAACCGACTTTTACACATCGACTCTAGTGTTTGTCAGGGGTTGGTAAGCAATTTGAACACCTCTGCAGACGAAAGAAAAGTTTGCATCTATATGCAAACCTGGGCACGAGAAAGTCGTGCCTCACGGCAAACCACACACGTTGTGTGTCTATGGTCATTGTGTGAAGTGATAGCTTGACATAAGGGACACCGGCTAAGACAAGTGATCTTACGATGCAGGGATTCCGCTGGCGATCGCCACTTTCGCAATTGGCGATAAAAATAAACAATTGGCGATACAAAATTACAATTGGCGATAAATAAAAAATTACAATTGGTGATAAAAAATTACAATTTTCGAAAAAAAAATCGAAAAAATAAAAATAAATGAAATTGTAATTTTGTATCGTCAATTGTTTTATTTTTTTTGAAGTGGCGATTTTTTTATTTTCCCGAGCGGAATCTCTGCGATGGCTAGTGTAGCCCTGATCAGTCTGCGCATCCGCGCAGTTTGATCATTGCATGTGTTGGTCGCCATTCGATCAATACTATTTCCTATATTTACTACATGTCACCAATGTAGCAGTTGTTGATGTTTTGCGATCAGCGGAATGATTTACATGTAGAACATACAACGATAATTTGGATGGTGAATGATATAGGTACCCATATTCGCATAGCTGCACGTTTTCCGCTTTATAGGTTGTACTACATCTTATGTAATGAAGTGTAATGAAATGTAATTAGAGTTATGTACTCAGAACAAATATTCACCTTACAAATGCTGCAAGGTCCTTCTCCGTGGCTGTGACGCATATGTAATCACAAATCGTGTCAATGCCGTGGACAGATGTATAAACAAAAATATATATACAGACGGGCGGCAGAGATGTCTAAACTATAATGTAGAACATTGTTGAAATACTTTACATAAAAGCTTACCTGGTGAATCTCCCACACGTAGTCTACAGTATATTTATGTTTACGTATAATTTAGCACGTGGAAAGACAATTGTCAACGACACAAATAGGGATATAATTGAGGGGCGTTCAGTAAGTAACAGAACAGTGTTATAAACCTACACCCACTCGTAAAGTGGCATATTTCATCTGGTCTCAAAAACAGTGTTATATATATATAATTGGGCCGCTCTCTGTGAAAACCAGCCTTAATGACAACGTCATCAAAGGCTGAAAATGACGTCGCAAAATTACGCATAAATTTACCAACGTCACGTCGGATTTTGACACTTGGAATTGTTGCGCCATTGCAATAAGTTGTCCTATTTATAGCCGTACGCTTTACGGCTCACAATTTTAATGTTGGATATGCGTGACAAAATTGTACAGTTGTTTTCGTAGTGTATCAGATAGTTGTCTTTTTTTTCTTCGGTTTCCTTCAAGGAAATACGTAGTAATTTTGTCGATTATTTTTTACACAAATGGGCATATTGCATTTATGATTTTTATAATAAATTATATGGACGACTTGTGAAATGACATTTGAAACTAAATAACCATAGATAACACATAACTATATCAGTATTATGTAATCATAATGCTAATAAAAAAAAAAAAAAAAAAAAAAAAAAAAAATATTTCTTTTAAAACTTTATTTATATATGTATATAACAATTACAAACAAACGCGAGAACAATTGTAGTCGGCGTAGATGGAGGCGTCTGCATGTTTCTTAATTTGGGTTGAAACCGGAATACTCGCAGAAAACAAACTTATCCTGTCTGGCGACCACCATCAGCTGTACATGTACTTACAACTTTGAGATCGACCCCGGGGCGCGTGTGTGCGCTCTTTACTAATTATACTATACGGTCCCGTTCAGATTAGAGCGGTCGGTATTTTCGGCCGTCTAAGACGGAACCGTACACGCGGTACACAGCCAGTTCCGATTTTGGGATTTATTTATAGATTACACTGCATTACGCATGTAACGCTAGCCTTATAATATTTATTTGAACGTGACAACCGAGTTTCGAAATATGTAGACACACTCGGGAAGGGTAACACTGCATTCATGTATTCATGACTTAATTATATGTCTACGTAATACATGTATCATACATATTACATGGTCATATTTGTGAAAAGGTATTGGTTTACAGATGGCGAAACTTGTTGATTTTATTGTACAGTTTGCATAATTCTGTCATTTTGCAGAAGAATCGGTTGCCATCAATGTAAATACAAATCTAGAGCACGTGTCAATTGATGGATTTACATTTATTGAGCATAGGCTGCATATGCAGCCTATGCTCAATAAATGTAAATCCAATAATTGTTTACAAGAAAACATTGTTAATGTGAAATGTACAAACTATCATAATTTTGTACTTAATGTAAGAAATAACGTATTTCCTTCGCTGCGTATCATATAAATTCGACCGTTTGCTAGGAAGATTTCAAAGAAGATTGACTGTAAAAATTACGTCACAGATTATGTACGTCGGATAATGTGGAAACGTTCGTAAACCACGTGGATACCATACCCCTCCCTGTATTTGCCCTTTCTAGCATATTGGCTCATGTAAAAATTTGGCACGTTTAGGGAAATGTACTTTCACTTTACGCGACCTAAAATGCTGGCAAATTACGCGTTTCACTTACTGGGCACGATTTGCTGAGATGCACGTGTAAATTGCTTGTGTCCGAGAGCGTCCAGTATTTTGCGAATACCTGTCCAATATTGAAATACTGGACAGTATTTTCAAATTGTTGTACAGTAAACAAAACATATTGGACTGTTGTGGGAAGTATTAGCCCGCAACAGGACAGTACACCAAATATTGGACAGTTTTAACAAAATGTGACGTCATAGAAATGTTTTAATGACCCAATACGTACTAACTGATAACATGATGTCATATCAGACATTGACTTGATACGAATTTATCCCGTCAACACAGTGCGTACATGTATGTGCCGTGAAACATTTTTGATATCCAGTCAATACTATTTTTGCATTTTACAGCCATTTGTAGGTGTTACCCCGGGGGCCCAGCACCAAAATGTATGCATTTGCGGGCCGGCGTGCTATTTTTGGTTTGACCATGGGAATATCTTCTTTGATGTCATACTAATACATTTCCACTGTATAGCCCTCTCATTTTTTTGCTCAACGGTCACAAACGCAAATTCAAAATGGCCGCCACATTTTTATATAGAAATATTTAGTCGGAAAATAATTGATGCTAATGACACAGAAACCCGACTAAAACGAGTCAACCATGCTTGCGTTATGCATATAAGATAACAGTGATACTTTTACTAATGAAATTACGATATGCAGGGGTACTCCGGCTTCCTCCCAAATGAAAAAAACTCAGAAAAATGTCTATAATTACACCAACTTTCGCATATATTGGACACTAAAAGTTGTGTTGCAAATACTAGATCAATTATTTACAATTATTGACGGCAGTAAACCTTATTCTAGTCATAAAGACTGTTCACATGTGAATACCCATACATGTATGTGTAACTACGAAACTTCCCCCACACTATACCCACTACTACTGACTACTACATATGCGATTATAGCTACCGATATGCGTAATCGGCGAGTATAATAGACATTTATGAACATGGACTCTGCTCTCTCCCATCCACTCCAATATCGCTTTCCATTTCCCATCACCTACACCCACCCTCCCTCCCTCCCTCCCTCCCGTATCCCACCTCCTGTCCACCCCTCATATACATGTATCATTCATGGGCGTCGCCTGCTTCCACAAAAAAAAGGGGGGTTCGAAATATGTATTGGCTTTTGCGACCAGTGTAGATCCAGAACAGCCTGCGCATCCGCGCAGTCTGATCAGGGTCTACACTGGTCGCTATAGATCTATACAGTATTGAATAGACTGATGAATGAAAAGGGGGATTTGTACGAACCCCTTGAACCCCCTCTGGCAACGCCCTTGCCATTGTGAACAACAGTACAATATATATATATTAATGTAAAACAACCATGACTGTACATGTAGCTGAGCATTGAATTTACGTAAATCTATCACGCCACTTATTCCATTCCGAAAGTGTATTGCATACTGGCTATTTTTTAAAACATAGCGTTGTTAAATATACATAAACCAACTAGAAAAAGTCGATGGCGCGCCATCGCAATATACCCACTTTCCCCAAATGCTAAGTCCGAAAGGGGGAGGTAATCCATGATGGAGGGTCGGATAAAAAATCCGAATTCACTTTGCTAAAAAATCCGAATTCACTTTGCGCATCAGCACATCAAAACGAAGCTACGAACCAAATATCAGACGCGTAGGTATTAAGGAGAAAAAGTTTTTTGAGTTACAAGGAAAAAATGGGAAATTCTGAGTCCGAAAGGGGGAGATAATCCATGATGGAGGGTCGGATCAAAAATCCGAATTGACTTTGCGCATGTGCACATGATAACGAAGCTACATAGCAAATATGAGGCGCGTAGGTATGAAGGTGAAAACGTTTTTCGAGTTACAAGGAAAAAATGGGAAAATTCTGAGTCCGAAAGGGGAGATAATCCATGATGGAGGGTCGGATCAAAAATCAGAATTCACTTTGCGCATCTGCACATGACTACGAAGCTACATAGTAAATATGAGGCGCGTAGGTATGAAGGTGAAAACGTTTTTCGAGTTACAAGGAAAAAATGGGAAATTCTGAGTCCGAAAGGGGGAGATAATCCATGATGGAGGGTCGGATCAAAAATTCGAATTCACTTTGCGCATCTGCACATGATAACGAAGCTACATACCAAATATCAGGCGCGTAGGTATGAAGGTGAAAAAGTTTTTCGAGTTACAAGGAAAAAATGGAAATTCTGAGTCCGAAAGGGGGAGATAATCCATGATGGAGGGTCGGATCAAAAATTCGAATTCACTGGACTGCATCGGCACATGCTAACGAAGCTACGGATGCCAATTCAGCATGACGCGTAGTATGGATGAAGGTGAAAAAGTTTTTCGAGTTACAAGGAAAAAATGGGAAATTCTGAGTCCGAAAGGGGGAGATAATCCATGATGGAGGGTCGGATCAAAAATTCGAATTCACTTTGCGCATCTGCACATGATAACGAAGCTACATACCAAATATCAGGCGCGTAGGTATGAAGGTGAAAAATTTTTCGAGTTTTTCAAGGATGAAATTCTTGAGTCGAAAGGGGGAAGATAATCAGTGGATCGGATATCCGAATCACTTTCGGCACTGCACAGGATAACGAAGACATACCAAATCAGGCGCGTAGGTATGAAGGTGGAGTTTTTCGGTTACAAGAACGTGACGGACGTACGGACGGACGGACGTACGGACGACACGTACGGACGGACGGACACCCGTGCGAACAAATAACAAAAAAAGTTTTTTTTAACAAAAAAAGTGGGTATTATAACACGTTTGTTAGAGGTAGATGTTGAAAATACAGTTGGGCAGTACGAATGCAGCAAAGTTCCACCATCATTGTTCAACGACGACGGGACCATGCGGATACAAGGAACAAAGTCGAGCCTAGTCAAGGTGATATTGAAGGAAACGAAAGTGGAATCTGTATCCACGCTTCCTGATGTAGAACTGAACACAGCCGTTGTTGTTGATGCAATGCATTCTATACGTAAATGGTCTTTCAAGAAGGGTGAAAAGTTTGGCAGCATTGGTGATCGATATCTCGATAAGTTGCTCAACGACGTACCATCTCGAACCAAAAGCATTCATCTATGCTGTGACAGGTACCGATCAGACAGTATTAAATCAACACTACGTCAGAAGAGAAAGGGTGATACACACAAAGCCAAAGCATATGAGATATGCAAGCATTACTCTGCGCCTGATGCCAGCGACTTTTTTGCTCTTGGTGAAAACAAGGCTGCACTTCTCAATTACTTATGCGTGGATTGGTCAGCGAAGCCATTGTCATTCACAGACAAAGAACTGTACTTTGGTGGAGGATTCAAAGAGGAATTAAAAACCATTTTGGTTACGAACCAACAGGTATCCTCTGTTCCGGAGCTGGAGTCCACCCAAGAAGAGGCCGACACCCGGATTATTCTTCACGCTATCTATGCTGCTGAGAATGGTGCAGAGCGGGTAGTCGTGCATGGTAATGACACAGACGTCATGGTGCTCTGCATTTACTATGCCAGCACAGAGAGACTGTCCAACTTGAGAGAACTGTGGGTTCGAACTGACTTTAGTACATACCTTCCAGTTCATGACATTGCATCAGCGCTTGGGCCTTCCATATGTGAACTATTGCCGTTTGTCCACAGTCTAAGTGGTAGAGACACAACAAGCTACCCATATTTCACTGGAAAAAAGGCATGGTTTGAAGCGATGCAAACTGTTGAAACACCAGAGATTGAACTATTTGGCGAAAATGACAACGAGATCCGCCCAGAAGTAATTCAGGAGGCCACGCTGTTGTTGATCAAGTGTACAGCAAGAAAGACGATGACTTTGCAGATATTGCAAGTTTAAGAGCACATAAATTTCTTCGCCAGAAATCAGCTACCCTTCTCAAACTACTACCACCGACGGATGGTGCATTCGAGCAGCACGTGAAACGGTCTGCCTTTGCTACTATGATAGACAAACGTGCGCATGTTGCACAACCGACACTGCCACCCTGCAACAACTTCGGCTGGCGTGGTGATGGTGCAGGGAAATCACCAGATCCTGTATTTTCAGGTTCCAGTCATTGGCCTGAACTGATGACACAGTCCCTGTCGTGTAATTGTAAGACAGCTTGTGCAAGCAAAAATTGTTCTTGTTTGCGAACAGGTGTTCGCTGCTAAATCGGCTGCCGTTGCACTGGGACACGCGAAAAATGTTCTCGGGTCCAAGACGCAGAGTCAGATTCTGATACAGATTGAATTATGATATAAATTGAAATCCGATTGGGGGTCTAAGCACGCATTTGACAATACCAGCTTCAGTATTTTGGGGTTACATAATGCATATAGGGTACTGTATTGGAACGGTCGTTTGCGCCGTGGGAAACATTTTCAGATATGTATATATTTGCATTTTCAAACTATGATCAAACAAAAAAGAGAGCACGCCGGTCGGAAGTTCACGAAACACACTGGGGCTTCAGTAATATAGTATACATCGGGAGTCGGTAGTGGCGGGTACATTTATAATGTAGGTTAACATTTAATATGCCATGTATGGCTATTCACAAGGGAATGATACTTGATGACCTTAATAAGATTAAGTTCATCAATAATTGTAAATTATATAGTTACAAAGCTTATATAAAATATATGCGAACATTTTGGCAATTATATACATTATTTGTGTGTTTTTCGTTTGGGAGGAAACCGGAGTACCCATTTACACCGCCATTTCCTAAGGAAAGTATCAATATTATTTTATATGCATAAAGCAAGTATGGTTAAGTCATTTTGAACGGGGTTTTATGTCATTAGAATTAATTAGTGACTAACTAAATATTTTTTATAAAAATAAATGGCGGCCATCTTGGATTTGCGTTCCTGAGCATTGAGCAAAAAATTGAGAGGGCTATACAGTGGAAATGTATTATTAGGGGTCCAAATAATATATTCGCATAGTCAAACCAAAAATAGCACGACGGCCCGGAAGAATCGTGTTGGCCCCCCAGGTATGTTGACGGGATAAATAGAATAGTAGGTTAGTGCCGTGAATGGGAAAAAAATATCTGGCACGGCACGGAAACGGGATGTGCTCGGCAGAGCCTCGCCCATCCCGTTTCCTGAGCCTTGCCAGATATTTTTTCCCATTCACGGCACTAACCTACTATTCTCTATCTATTTTCATTATTTCTGAACCAAAGTATATGTTGTGACCACTCATTTGAACCGTCTCGGCGAGACGGTTCAAATGAGTGGTCACAACATATACTTCTGATGAGAAATAAAGAAATTATTGAGCCTTGCCGGATATTTTTTCCCATTCACGGCACTAACCTACTATTCTCTATATCCCGGTTACAACTAATAGTACATGTAATTTAAAATTCTTTTTTCATTGGCCGAACGGCGTAACATGACGTTACCGAATGGTGGCATTATAATGACGCAACGGAAACAAGTCCGCGTTCTGTTTCAGGAAAAACATATTACACATGCCCATCGGCTAGCATAAATCATGATAATAACAGCATAGTGTCTGTTGATGTCAAGTTTATCAGGCTCGGCTCGGAAACGGTAGGAATTTCTCGGCGTGCCTCGAAATTCCTACGCGTTTCCTAGCCTTGCCTGATAAACGTTATATTAAAAGACAATTGCGTGGCATCCTCGAATATGTAATATTCAATCTAACCTGGGGGCCGTTTCACTAAGCTTCGTACGATTAAATGTTGTTAAGTGCAAATTTAGGATCGCCTGTATTTCAATTGATGGATTTACATTTATTGACCATAGGCTGCATATGCGAAATTTGCAGACTATCATAATATTGCACTTTTGAAATTTAATGAAACGGCCCCCAGAATCATGACAGGAACAACAACTGTGTGGTATAGTAAGTACAGTATGTACACGTAGCGTTATCTCCCCTCCACAACACGAAGCCTGAAGAAATACAGACAATGTAACTAATGTTCGTAGCAAGGAAACCAGGTATGCATGCTGGTAAACATCAGACGGTTGTCTTTGATGTTCCTTTGTTACCCGCAAACGGTTGAACTGCTTAATATGTTATCGATAACCCGTCTTCGCAAATCAATATACGTTTGAAACAAAATGAAACAAGACAAATTATAACATGGATACCAATGTTGGAAACATGAGGTGTGTTTCGGTGACTTAAGCGTATTTTTATTATTCGTTACAGTTCTAGCCACATGAACAGAGGCCAGTGTCAAATGGGCACGTATGCATTAACTACAGTTTATTTAACCCTTTCACCCCTAAGTAACTGGAATGGATTTTGACATGTTAATTTTGCAACCAATCCAATTGTCACAGAATAATATTCAGACTAGTCCATTTATGAAAAGGGGGTATTTTTGTGCTAAAAAATATGAAAATTACTTTCAAACAGTACAGATCTTGATGAGACGGCTCGTTACGAGCCGGCTCATCTGGATCTGCACTGTTTGCATAAACCGCTTTAGCGGGCTTTCGGGTTCAAAGGGTTAACCTTGTGAACTGATTATCGTGAAATAATGCGTGATTGGGTCCTTACGCGAAACAAACGAGTGAGCGTAGCGAACCGACCCAATCACGAGGGAATTATTTCAAGATAATCAGCTGGCCTAGTTAAATAAACATTTTCTTATATTTCATTCACGATACTTTATAAAAACAAAGCGAATCAAGCGTAAAATATGGCCGTGCGAATTAATTCCTGAATGCGGGTCGTTGTGAAGGCGACTGTCTCGCGATTCAGGGGGTGTGTCTGAGAACAGCGTTTGATTTTCCGAAGGAAAGACGTCATTGCGACGTTACTGACGTCATTTCTCCATATATGGTAAGCCCGAGAGTGGTGTAAACTTCTGCTGCCGAATGGTGTATTTCTGTAAACTACTGGCTGAAATGTAAGAAATTGTGTTAATGGTTATATGTTCCAAATTTATTTGTGTATAGCTGGGGTCCATCTTGACTGCCATTTGTAACTACGCATTGACTTCAAAGTCAAAGTGCAAGATCACGTGGTTACATGTACAACAACAACAACGTCGCCCACTCCAAAGTAAGTATTATTTGATATTTTCCTTAATATGCAACGGATTGTGATGAAATATGGCGAAGCAAACGCTTCTTCGTGAGATGCATTTAGTGGTCCAGGGTGTTTGGCACAGACTTATGTCGTTTTTGCAAAGAATATATTTCCGTGACACGGAAATCGATTCTTCGCAAAAACGACAGAAGTTTGGGCGAACATATAGAGACAACTAAAATATAATGCAGCTTAACAAGGCGCGTTTGATGCGCCATATTTCATCAACATTTGCTACGTAATAAGGACAATATAAAAGAATACGTACTTTCAATCTGATGGATTCTGGAAGTTTCAGTACTTATATTGTTGTTGTTGTTAGTACCACGTGATCATACATGTACACCTTGATAGTTTTCGCATGGCAATGTTTGGTAGTGTAGTCAGTGTGGCTCAATGTACATTTCAGCTTTATGTATGGTTACAGTAGCCTATTTCATCAACATTTTAAAGTATACTTATCTAGCAAAGTATACTTTGAGGGAGAAATTTTCAATTTTAGGATAAATTTATTAATTTTTATTATACTGAATTTATTACATTATCACAGTCATTTTGGCTGTGATAATGTAATAAATTCAGTATAATAAGTCTGCATACTTTTAATCATCACATATATGCAGTCGTTAGTTCTATATGAAATAATGCATTTCGGGAAAAATAAATTATTACTCCCTCAAAGCATACTTTACTAGATAAGCATACATTGCAATTTTGATGAAATCGGCTACAGGAAGTAGTTATAATTATTCATTAGCTAGAGGGTATAATGTTCCGAAAGCGTGGAAACAAATAAACAAACGTAATTATTTTGTTTTAATTTGAGTTGATTTACTGTGCGTGAACCAAAACTACTGTCTGTTTCACGAAACCTAACCAAATTTTACGGCTACATAAACTATGCAAAAAAAAACAATATTTATTTTCGATAATGTTACATTTTATCAAATTTAAGAATGAACGTTCTTTTTATTTTGTGAAATTTTGTCAAATATTGATTTTATTACGAAAAATTGATTTGTCTATGGGAATTTAACATGCGGGAACAGGAGGTGCAGGAGCTGGGGGAGGGCTAAAAAGCAAACAAAAATGGAAATTGACGCCGAAACCTGGCTAGATACATGTAAACTAAGAAATAAAAAGTTAGATTTTGAAAATCGGTCCACAATTTCTGAAATTAGAAAAAAATCCCCATGTTAAATCCCCATAGTGAAGATGTCTATGGGGATTTAACACGGGGAAAAAAATATTGGACCAAATTTCAAAAAAGAAGGCTCATTATTTTAATATTATCGAAAACAGTATTGTTTATATGTGCTGCAATCAGTGCGTGTACATGTAATACTGAAAACAAACTACACCATGATGTAGCTCTCCAAACGCTAATCTTTCTTAATCATGTTTTATGATGATTATATGTTTACTATCATTTAACGCAGTGAAATGTGTTTGCAAAATAAACACTCATTGATAACTTCACAACGAAAAAAAGTATTACATTCCACAAAATGTGCTTGCTGGTACCATTTGGGCAGATATAAAGTATCTCCTAATATACATTTATCAGACGGTCGGTCGGTTTGGAGCAGTTCCGCATGCACCTTACAGTGGGGTCAGAGTGTAAGTGCACACACGAACGAACACGCAGGTTGGAACCAACCTGTCGTGTTCGTTCGTGTGTGCACTTACACGCTGACCCCACTGTATGTCTGTATTTGCAAAAATCTCCTCTCTGGCATAAGCCATATTGTTTTGCTGTTGTCACGTGTACGTGTTAAATATTGGTAATGTGATATTGAGTACTATCTCAGAACTTGGTGTGAATATTGTTGTCAGAGTAACGATTGAAGAGCTACGGTAAGTGACAGATGCACGAGGTTACCTTGGCGATGGGGAAATTGCACTCGGTGATATGTTATTGCTGTTTATTTACCAGTTTTAACAGCAACTACCCGTACACATAACAATGCCTGTTTGCATGCATTGTATGAGACACGCCATGCGATTTTGTACCTAAGAACATGTGCGATTTTTCATGAATATATTTACAAAACATGTTACATGTGAACGATAACTTATGCATGCAGTGGGGTCAGCGTGTAAGTGCACACACGAACGAACACGACAGATTGAAACCAACCTGTCGTGTTTGTTCGTGTGTGCACTTACACGCTGACACCACTGTAATATGCTTTCTTACCGGCACATATTTACGATCATATTTCTGTAACCGGTAAATGGTTTAAGATACTCAATTGCTGCTAAGTGCCTTGAAATATTTAATCTCATATTTGCGACGCCTAACCAACTAGCACTAGCTTTCATAGAAGTGAAACGGGTGCACTTAATGCACAACTGATGAACCTCTTCAGTAAGTTCAAGTGGTCGTCTTGTTCTAATCAGAAAGATATAGCTGAAGCATTAGCTTTTGAAATCTTACACTTGCTGACATGCGAAAATGCATTACTGCGCATTGTGTAGCTTACAGGACGGCCATTGTGTGGGAGATACGTATTCGGACATCCAAATCCAATATAAGCCAATAGTTATATGTGTTTTCATTTTTATGTGGATATACATGTGCATGTATTCACGAGTTCCGCAGCGTGCAATATTTCGCGAACGAGTGGCATATATCCACATACACATCAATTAACACTAGTATTATAGACGTAAATCACTCGCAATTTATATGCGCCTCAAAAATCACGCAACATATAACGGAAATAAACAAATTAGTGGTTGTTTAGAAGGAACTATTTTACGAGGTGAAACTTAGTTGCCACTGACCAATATGAACTCATGAGATGTTAAAATGGAAAAAATATTGACGTCTTGCGTTCCATTGTGTTTCAATAGGAAATGACTTGACAGTACGTGTATAATAAATAGAGGATATTCATATTTTTGCAATGACATATATGTTCATCGAGTGGTGTGAAATGTCCATATGGACATTTCACACCACTCGATGAACATATATGTCATATTCGTTGCGAAAATATGAATATTATATTTATTATATACCGCTACATGGAAATTAGCAGGTTTTTTTAGACTGTATACGGTAATGAATGTGTATTTGCAGCCTATTTGAGCTGTTTTCTTTCTAAATACAGAATATGAATATAGATAGCGGAAGTAGTCGTATTTTCGTCGGAAGTTGTTTATTTCATCGATGAGAACATATGACTTTTATTTACATCGTATAACTATGTATTTCATGGGTAGGTATATAATAAAGATGTATATTGCTACATATGGCTATCGAGAATGTGCTCCTAAATTACAAAGTATAATACAATGTACATGTATGTGGCTTTGACTGGAGACATGGGCTTATATGCATGTGATGAGTTATCAATAACATACTCATGTACAGTAGCGCCTTTCTGATGGTTACCTATTTGTATATATAATTACCGTATACACATCGTAGACGTGTAATATTTGTATATTTAATGAGCATATCGTATGATCGTATAATATTGGTATATTTAATGAGCATATCGTTTGATCGTATAATATTGGTATATTTAATGAGCATATCGTACGATCGTATACTATTGGTACGTTTGTACCGTATCATCGTGTAATACCGTATACTACGTATATACGATATCAATACGGATATGGTCTGAACATAGAGTACCCGTATAGACACCACTTACATGTACGCACTATGGTGCACACAAATCCAAGAACTCTGAAATGCCATAGCCCACATGATGTGATTCCCTTATATGTTGTCACGCGTCCCCGATTAGGCAGTTCGTTGTGTATTTTCCAGTTCAGTGCACACGGTATTTTATTAGCGATATAATTGTCATTGGTTATTATATGTGACTATGATATGGAGAAATGGGGCTCGAGTGCAATATGATCAGCGTAGACTTAGACCAGCCTGTGCATTCGCGCAGTCTGATCTGAGTCTGCACTGTAGGAGATTCAGTCAGGTAAACAACGATGATGCTTCCAATAAATAGTAGTTGGCAAAAATACAAATTCACAGTTTGGCTTTATGATGATTTTCATTTGAGAATATGCCGTCACGGCATATTCTCAAATGAAAATCATCATAAATTACATATATATGTAATCATCAAACTACAGGAGCCTTGTTGTATCAAATATGAGCTATTTCGAACAGGGGTCATAATATTATACGACAACACGGTTAATATATACATTTACGGTAAAGGTCTATCCTATAAATCATAGTACATTTATACCGTACACAAATATGGTATGTTTGTACGATACAAACGTACCAGCATTATAAACATGTAAAAACTTCGTATAAACGTAAGAATTGAATGGTATATCTATAGCTACGATATTGGTTGGTATGTACGGTACGAACATACCGTACGTTTACATTATATATATCGTATATAAAGCATATCCTACTGGCATCATATACGATAACCCGAATTCTCTGTCTGTAACGCAGGGCGACTTAGCTGCAGAAAAGCACTACTGTAGCGTGATAGCTGGTTAGAAGCCGGAATGGTACTTTGTTGATGGCATGTAGAACATTGAACATACTGAACAGTGTGTGCGGATGTACAGGCTGATCATAATATACGCTGGTCGTAAACACAATACGCCCCATTGCTCCAGTCACAGACATATATTTCGAGGATATGCTCCAAAATGATATACAGTTTATTTAACCAGGGGAACTAATTATCGTGAAATATGCACGAGCAAGTGAGTCCTTACGCTCAACAAACGAGTGAGCGTAACGAACAGAGCTTGTTTAGCGGTAGGAAATTATTTCAAGATAATAAACTCACCTTGTTAAATAACCTGGTTAATTTCACACATTATTCGTCATAATAAAGCGAATCAAGCGTAAAAATATGGCCAAGAGATATGCGAATTAATTTCTGGAGGCGGGCCGTAGTGAAGGCGACTGTCTCGCGATTCAGATGGTGTGTCCGAGAACATGATTTGTTTGGAAACAGGGGCCCGTTTCACTAAACTTCTTACGACTAAAATGTTCGTAAGCGCAAATTTAGAATCGTCTGCAAATTTCAATTGATGGATTTACATTTATTGAGCATAGGCTGCATATGCAGCCTATGCTCAATAAATGTAAATCCAACAATTATTTACAAGAAAACATTGTTAATGTGAAATTTACAGACTATCATAATTTTGCACTTACGAACATTTTAGTCGTAGGAAGTTTAGTGAAACGGCCCCCTGGTCATTGCGACGTTACTGGCGTCATCTCCATATATCTTAAATACGAGAATGGTTTAATCTACTGCTACCGAGTGGTGTAATTCACCGTTATCACATCTTCTGCATTTACACCATTACACAGCACATGGGCAATGGTTGGACACGAGGATGTGATAACAATGTTAGATCACGTTCGTCCGCATGTACGAGGAGATATTCCGCTTGATAATGCGGACGAACCATGATCTAACTGTGGTTTAGATGTCTGTACACTACTGGCTGAAATGTAAGAACTAGATACACTACGGAGCACTGCAGTGGACATGGATTTGTTTTAGTAATTCGATCCCACGAAATAACAATTCGTTCCCACGATATAACAATTCATTCCCTTGAATTAATAATTCGTTCCCACGAAATGACAATTTGTTCCCTCAATTTTACAATTCGAACAAATTGTTAATTCGTGGGAACGAATTGTTAAATTAAATGGAGGGAACGAATTGTTATTTCGCGGGAATAATTGTTATTTCATGGGAACGAATTGTTATTTCATGGGAACGAATTAATAAAAAAAAAATCTACGTCCCCTGCGGGACGTAGAATTATTTTTTTTGCGATAATTATATTGCTCTCTAACCCGTGATGTAGACGGATGCTGAAGACAGCTGAAGACACTGCACTGGCTATTTGCTTTACGGGAATATGACCAGTCTGATAGATGTATAGAAATGAGATGATATGAAACTGATGAACAGTATAACCTCTATAAACTGGACACCCTGGGACACAATTTTTATTAATTTAGATGTGTTGTACTGTCTGGTATGTCATTGTTGATTGGGTAATGAAAATTACAAAATCTGTTCATGGAGTGTTTAAGGGCAGTACATGTATAACCTCTCTAAAGCGGACATACTGGCACTCCCCAGGGTGTCCGCTTTAGAGCGGTTCCACTGTATATGTATATGTATATGTAATTCGATGTCAAAACGAGATATATGGCTGTGACTGGAAAACTGGGGCTTAATGGTTTTACTACCAGATGCGTATACAGATCTGGGGCCGTTTCACTAAACTTCGTACGACTAACATGTTCGTAAGTGCAACCTTATGATAGTCTGTAAATTTTACATTAACAGTGTTTCCTTGTAAACGATTATTGAATTTACAGCATAGGCTGCATATGCAGCGTAAGATCAATACATGTAAATCCATCAATTTAAATTGTCAGACGATCGTAAATGTGCACTTACGGACATTTTAGTCGTAAGAAGTTTAGTGAAACGGGCCCCAGGACCTGCACGATTCGCAATTGCATCAATGAAACACCCGTCATACTGCTAACAAGCGAAATAGATCTTTATCGGACTACAGGCGTGTGCGGTTCGACAGGAGTCACACTGGTCACAAAAGGCAACATTTTACCAGCCACAGCCACATATAACGCAGCGTATCAGTCGGATAGTCGTCGTATAAACTGCACTGACGGTATACGATCCGGGATTTGAATTTAAGAATGCATATTATATCTGTCATATCAACAGCATACTTCACATGCTCTCACGAGAAGTATCGTATAATATGTCTCTTGCAGGATATAACAGATACGTAATGGGTTTGGATGCTGTAATCTATTTTTTTTCTCACAGTAGAGATCGTACGGAAGATATGAGAACATTATTAATGAAACATTTGTTGATGTTCGGCGAATGCACTGCAGTTATACCAGTTGCACAAACAGTAATTCTCTCAATAGATGTTGCCGATATATGCCTTTTTCATCATCTTACTGAATTGAAAACAGTATGTGTTGTTATTAAATCCAGTTAAATACACATTACGGCCATTACTGATAGTGCATGAAGACGTGCAGCTGAAGCACTGTCTGTGTTTAAGATAACATACATAGCCAAATGGCTAAAAAAGATTTAATGATTACAATTACAAATCCAGTAGCCGATTTCACCAACACTTTCCTAGCAAAGTATACTTTGAGGAAGTAATCATTTATTTTTCCTGAAATGCATTATTTCATATAGAACTAACAACTGCATATATTTCATGATTAAAAGTATGCAGAATTATTATACTGAATTTATTACATTATCACAGCCAAATTGGCTGTGATTGTGATAATGTAATAAATTCAGTATCATAAAAATTAATACATTTACGTTCAAATTGAAAATTTCTCCCTCAAAGTATACTTTGCTAGATACGTATACTTTGCAATGTTGGTGAAATAGGCTACTGGTCTGTTATTCGTATCCATACACTGTAATTGTGTGCTTGTGGCAGGAAGGATACATTAGTGAATGAATGGCAAAGAGTCTCCGAGAGCATGTTGCAATTAGACACATATTTTATTCTGAAAAGCAGATTCAATATATGAGACACGCCATGTGATTTTGTACTTAAGAACATGTACAATATTTCATAAAAAATACAAGATTTACAATAGTTTCAGTAAATTACGTCGAATGTTGACGATATTTTCTGTCAATATATTGCATGAAACATCGCACATTGTCTTATGTACAAAATCGGATGGCGTGTCTCATATTAAATTGTCAATAATAAAATGCATCTGATTTCGGGGTTTGCCAATTGTCATCCGTGCGTGGAACAGTGACGCTCGGGCATGTATACTTCAAAGCTGGCAAGAGACTCGTTTTTTAACTATTTCAGACCTAAGTAACTGGAATGGATTCTGATATGTTAATTTTGCTGCCAATCCAATTATCACCAAATGGTTTTCATACAAGTCAATTTATGAAAAGGGGATATTTTCGTTCTCAAAAATATGAAAATTACTTTCAAAAAGTGCAGATCCTGATATTGATCTTCACTGTTTGCATAAACCGCTATAGCGGGCTTTCGGGTTCAAAGGGTAAAGCAGTGGCACACACACGCCTGTATACATAGAGCCGGTTTTTGTAACCCCCCGGTTTTTGTCAACCCCATGCCTTGAAAAGTCTACTACATTGTCTGTCACCTTGCTATAGTGTAGAAAAGGTTGGGGAAAAAAACGACAGAAGGAAATTTGCGCTCGGCCATCGTCCAAATGCTTGAATGTCGAACTCGGAACGTCGGGCCATGCCCGAACATACTTCATTTTAGGTTTGAAGCAATCATAAACCGGGGGTGTACACAATCCGGCGCGTACGTCAACGGGTTTTGTAACCCCCAGTTTTCGTTAACGAGGGGGGGGGGGTACAAAAACCGTCTCTACACACGCCGTAGCGTGTTGCAGTAGCCGCATGAACATGATATGGGAAGCAACGAAAACAGAAGGTGAAATAGAATGGTTAATGGAACGGGTACCGCCGATGCTTGTTTGAACTGATAGACGAGTTAAGCTCTAAAATCATCAATTTCAATTATGTTTAACGCTGTCGGCGTTGAACCTGGCACTTTAACATCATATACATGTAGCACCGTAATAAACCTTGAAAGTGACAGGAAGATGAGCAATTTGCCACTAACGTCGACTGTTTCCTATAATACATTTAACAGTACACAAAGTTGCCGATGTAAACCTGTCAGTGTTCAAGGTGTATGATCACGTGGTACTAACGACAACAACAAGTACTGAAACTTCCAGAATCCATCCGATTTAAAGTACGTATTCTTTTATAATGTCATTATTACGTAACATATTATGATAAACTATGGCGCATCAAACGCGTCTTGTTATGCTGCATTTGGTGGTCTTTGTATTTTCGTCCAAACTTCTGTCGTTTTTGCGAAGAATCGATTTACGTGTCTATTGACACGGAAATCGATTCTTCGCAAAAACGACATGCATGTAAGTCTGTGCCGAACTCCCTGGACGACCAAATGCAGCTCATGAAGACGCGTTTGATGTGGCATATTTCATCAAAATCCGTTGAATATTAAGGAAAACATCAAATAATACTTACGTCAAGTGGGCGTCAAGTTGTTGTAACCACGTGATCATGCACCTTGAAAGTTCCCGATGTAAACCTGTCAGTTCGCTTCTGCTTTAATTTGTTTACGAACATCTGTGTAACCCCCATTGTGTGATGCTACTCAATTAACTGTTAGTGGATGTTTATTTGTGCGATGCTTGAATGCGTTGAGCATACATGTAGCTGTCATTTCGTCATCTGTGCACAAAGGCATGCGGACTCTTGTGGCATTGTGACTTTTACCTCGTGATTCACTTAAGCCGGCGATATGAAGCACTTGACGTATCATTGACGGTCACTATTCTCGCATCATCCTAAGCACACTATTGCTGTGACTGGAGAAATGTGGATTGTGGGTTCTGCGACCAGTGTAGATCCAGATCAGCCTGTGCACTGTCCGCCATCCCATCCATGAAACAACCGTCATGCTTGTCACAAGCAGTACTCGACCCTATCAAGCTACGGGAGACTTAGTGTGCATCCGCACAGTCTGATCCGGATCTGTACTGTCCGCCATTACATCTATGAAACACCCGCCATGTTTATCGGCTTTGCTAGCCGTGTAGATCCAGATCAGCCTGTGCATCCGCACAGTCTGATCAGGATCTACACTGACCGCCATCCCATCCATGAAACACCCGCCATGCTTGTAACAAGCAGTACGTATCGCTATCAGGCTACGGAAGACTTAGTGTGCATCCGCACAGTCTGATCCGGATCTGTACTGTCCGCCATTACATCTATGAAACACCCGCCATGTTTATCGGCTTTGCTACCAGTGTAGATCCAGATCAGCCTGTGCATCCGCACAGTCTGATCCGAATCTGCACTGACCGCCATCCCATCCATTAAACACCCGGCATGCTTGTAACAAGCAGTACGTATCGCTATCAGGCTACGGAAGACTTAGTGTGCGATTTGATCAGGAGTTACACTGGGCACAACGCCCATAAGACCAAGTTATCCAGTCACAACACAAATGGACACGTGTATTAAAACCGCATTTTCGATGCACATTCATTTCTCGTATTCAACGATTATCATGGATCTCATGGCTTTATCTTGTGCTTTTTTGTATACCAGTCAATCTTGTTGCAGTACTGTACATTACTATACATTCTAATGCAATCTATACATATCACGAAATCTGATTGGCTAATTGTCATACATTTTCAGGTATATCATTGTTAATGAACGGTCGCAAATTATTTAAATATGCATTGCTACGCCAGTAGTGCATTAGAAATAGGTTAACCGCATTGTAATTTTGAAATTTGCGGCGTATATCAGAAAATGATAGGTCAGAAAATCTGTTTAATGGCGACGCTAGCGCCATTAAACAGATGTTCAGACCTATAATTTTCTGATATACCGCCAAATTTCAAAATTACAATACAGTTACAGTGGGGTCAGAGTGTAAGTGCACACACGAAGGAACACGACAGGTTGGAACCAACCTGTCGTGTTCGTTCGTGTGTGCACTTACACGCTGACCCCACTGTAACCCAATATTCTAAATATGGACAGCATAATACCGTTTATCATTGCATGCTGTTACAAGTTGTCTCCTTCACATAGCGCACATAATATAAATAGTCAAGCGTATCAACACGCCATATATAATTTACAAGTAAAACCTTCTATGCAGTCAATAGTAACTGTTCTTTTTGCATGTTCTTCAAATTTCAAACAGCTTCTCTGCTTCCTGTATATTTTCAGAAGTAAACTATAATTGTGGCTGTGACTGGATAAATGGGGCTTATGGGTTTTGCGACCAGTTTATATCCAGATCTGCCCGTGCATCCGCAGATTCTCATCAGTATCTGCACTGCTCGCTATTCCATCAATGAAACACCTGTCATGCTTCTAACAAGCATTTTGAATCATTATCAGGCAACATGTGTGTGCTATTTGATCAGGAGCTACACTGATCGCAAATCCCTTAGGTCCCATTGCTCCAGTCACATCCATAATTACCTTTGCGATCAGTAAGCACGCCTACCAGCATACACATCCACGCAGACTGGTAATATTCTTCGCGGATTAGCATTCAGTCAGTAACCTACGGTGGCACATAGCGACATGGACATCTTTTTCATAGAACGCCTATATTCTCGTGAATAGTTACAGGCGTTCTATAATTACAATCGGTCGATGGGCCGAATGGGGTTCGCTGCGGGAAACTTCGTAAAATGAAAGTGTGCCAATACCAACAAGCTATATGTTAGTTCAATATTGAAACATGCTAACACCTGTAAACATTGATAGGTTATATTAAAATAATAATACGCATGTAATTTGCAAAAAAATAGCTTCCCAATGAAATTTAGTTTAAATAGATTATCCCGTATGGAGCCTCATTTAGAACGTCCGGCACATATAGAGTCAATATTTGAACCTTTTTACTAAACGCCATAGTGTCATGTGTCCAATTACACAGGACACTTTTTTTTAATGTAATATACCAACCAATAACAAATTTACGTTTAAAAAGTCAGCTATTTGTTGTTAAATGCGATTTTTATTTTCATTGTGACGTCATACTATATTTCGTGTCCTGCCAAACGCGTAATAATACAATGATTGGTCATATTGCCATTACACGTACTGGTCGAAGCCATCGTGTCATTATTGCTGTCTTCATTGTTGATAAGCTCTAATTACGGAAATACAGATACTCATTGTGTACTCGACGATTTGTGAATGCTACAGACGTACATTTCTGCAAATTTGCTAAAGTTGAGAGGACAATACGGCGGCAGCCAAGACGCATCAATAATTGACCTACATCTAAAGTCTACCAGCTGCCAGACACGAAACATTCGTTTCAGGTAGGAATTATTTCTTTATTACTGTTGACCAATATTTGAATCGTGCTGACTTCGACAGCACTTTTAACCACAGGGCTACTAAAAAAAATAATTCCATTGTATCAATCTAACATGAAATTCAAGTGGGTGGGGGATATTCAACATTGCCTGTGCATGTGCCGAGTCATTGGTTTTCGCGACCAATGTTGTTTCCACAATTGTTGTTTTAAATAGCGAATTTATGGTGCATCTCTCGGACTCTGTGTGTTTGTGGCACCTCGATACTTGTAGATTCACTTTGAATATATGTTTTCAGTCCAACAAGTCAATTCATTATCTATTTAGGCTATTATCTGTTATCTGTTATCTGTTATCTATTGTCTATATAGTATAGGCTTTTAGCCACTTAAAAAAGACACTACTTTCATTCCCCCCCCCCCCACGAGTGTTTATAAAAACTGTAACAACAGTGATGAAATAAGTAAAAAATTGAGGTGTGCGAATCCAGGTACACTGCATTTGCACAGCGGTGACTTTTCCCCGAAATATCATGAATGTAGGCCGGTGCAGTATTTCTATTAAGTAAGTGTACCCGGCTTCGCACCGTGTATGTGGCTTTGCACACACCAATATTTTACATGTCTGATTATTCATGTTGTTTTCTTAAGACAAGTGTTTTCAGAAAGTCACGTGTTTACACGATTTAGAAAAATAAAACAACAGTGACCAAACAAGTAAAAAAATTGAAATGCAGTATTTGTATTAAGTATGTATTGCAGTGGGTGGGCTTCCTAAAATTTATTTGTACACAGGGTACCCATGTTTGGTCTGGGGTGGTGATGAGGGACTTCTTTGCTTCATTGGGGTGACCTCGCGAAATATGGGCGGGGGTGGAGACTGTATGTTTGTTGGGATTACAATCGTGTCTGTTAATTCTGCACACCTAATAATAATTTTCGTGAAAATGCCATATTCAGTCTAAATTTCCTGAACATTCAAGGCAGTTCTTAGCCAAGATAATCACGGCTAAACAGATGGCTTTTACTATTTCATCTGTCGTCTATTATCTGTATCCGCCTAGCGGAGACCCAGCCAAATTTGATCAAAATATCAGTCCATTTTGTCCTTGAGTTTTGCGAATAATACGGGAATAAAATAATAACCAATGTCGGTATATTTGCATGTGTATTATTGGTTTATGAAGCTTTTTTTAACAGATCTGTTGTTCATCTATTAATTTAGTAAGCAGGCCACATAATCATTTTGACCATGTTCTGAATAACTTTTTACCAAACTATCGGAATGGGATAAAATTGTGACTTAGTATACCGTTAATCAGCTGATTTATTCCAAAATCAACATAATTTATTCTGACGTAATTAAAGCTGGGCAAAACATTACGTGAATTGTGCATTAGCCGGTGCGCAGAATTAGCCGAAATGACATTTTTTATATGCAGATCAGAATGTCAGTTTTCATTGGTTTGATACATGTACAGTATGTATGTCAGTGATTCTATATTTTATGTACATCTGGTGTCCCGTGTAATTTACTGACAAATCACACAATTTATAAGGAAATTTTTTTTTTTTTTCAGTAAAGAAACTATGTATAATACCATGTATATAACGATGTTTGGTACATGTGGTAAAACACGGCATTCTGTTAGTTGCCAAGCTATTTTGTTTTGCTTAACTTACTTTACTGATTCATATTAAATACATGTTGTTGGGTTGCCATAAATGAGAAATTCCACGACTTGCTACTAAATTTCTCTGTTTCGCACTAATACAATTAGCTTACCATATTCTTGACACTTTTCTAAATAGATGCCCCTTCAGTTGTATGTTTTATGCCGTTGAAAAGAAAAAAATTGTAAATGTAAAGCTATATTTACGTCATGTAAATGTACATAACGGAAATTACATTTCTGAGACCCCTGGTCCTTGAAGTGGAAATAAAATTAAAAAAATGACGAGAACAATTGGCTATACTGTTATAAATGTAACAACTGGACTGTCACCCAATGGAATAAACACAGTTTAATGAATTATTGGTTCTACATCGAAACTAGAAAAACGACACCAATATGTACATAAAATATCGAATCACTGATGTCTCATTATTATTGAACCATGTTATTGTAGTTGCGAAAAACAATAACTTGCAATCTACTCCAGTACCGTCTGTAGCAGAGTTACTATTCCATTCATACATGTAGGCTTCCTCTACATAATAGCTAATCAGATCTGATTTACACTTTAGTTGTTAATTGTGACACAATTTGTATATTTTCCATCTGAAAAAAAATATTATAAAAGTAATACGTATGGATCACGATTTGCCTGGTTTGGCCCTCATGCACGTTTTCATCTTTCGCTCTTTCTGTTTACATGGGAGTTGAATTGGGTAATTACCCATTATAGAAGTAGTAAGATTATTACTGATCCTACTGCTTTTGGGAGGGGCCATGTGATTTCTGGTGTGGCGAGGACCTGGCATCAGACCAGGATCATCCTGATTTCAGGGCTGAGTATATAGTTCTTTTATTGTAAATATTAATTTCTGATTTTAGGATTTTCCCCCCATTTGTACATGTACTTGAACATGTACTTGTACAGGTAATGGGATTTATTACTAAACCCATTGACCCGGCCTTAAATGACCGCATCTGTTGATAGGCCGTTAGACCCCAACAAACAAATAAATGATATACGTAGGCTTCCTCTACAGAATAGCTAATCAGATCTGATTTACACTTTAGTTGTTAATTGTGACCTAATTTGTATATTTTCCATCTGAAAAAAAAACTATTATAAAAGTAATACAAAACATTTTACGTGTGGTGGTCGGGAGAACGAGACGACTTAAATTAACGGTAGTGGTTCCTCCATATAGGAATCACTATTTGCCTGGTTTGACCCTTCAGTACATTTTTATCTTTGGCTCTTTTGTTACCTTGGAGTTGAATTGGGTTATTGCCCATTATAAAAGTAGTAAGATTATTACTTATCCTACTGCTTTTGGGAGGGGCCAAGTGATTCTGGTGTGGCGAGGACCTGGTATCGGACCAGGATTATTCTGATTTCAGCGCTGAATATATAGTTTTGTTATTGTAAATATTCAGTTCTGATTTTGGGATTTTCCCCCCATTTGTACATGTACGTGAAAATATACATGTACTTTTTCTTTTTGTATGAAACGTGAATTTCGTCACTGATATCAGGGGCGATAACCGTGTTTCCATTAAAGGTTAATGGAAACTATATTCTGTCTGCTTAGTTTTGTTATGTGCACTATGATCGTACTTTATAATGTGTCAATAAAAATATTTGTTCGGGCGACACATTTAATGGGTATAAATAATTTAAAAATGTCATGTCTCATTTGCATATCAAAATAGCCTGATACCACCGCGAGTCACTATCAGTAAAATCAATATTACTGAATGATTATATGTGTATAGTGGGCCTGCACTCGTAATTTTTAAAACTGGCGGAATACATGTACCGTAGTTACACAATTATACACTTATTTAATTCTTTTTTTTTTTTTTTAATTAATATTTTTTATTATTTTTAAATACAAACATGTACATACAATACAACACATGTATTATTAACTAACACACTGTGACTAAAGTCGCTATGAAATGATTGCACATGCACTCATTGTACTTGAAAATAAGTTTTTAGAGAAAGAGAAGACAAAAAGAGTATAGAAAAGCATAGATGGTAAAGTACAATCAGGAAGAAGGAAGAGTATCGAAAAGTATAAAATAGTCCCCTTTTGTTCACATCCGCTTGAATTGAGTTGTTATATATATATTCGTTTACTTTTGTGTGGTTAGTGTGATTGAACCTTCCCTACTATGCCCAAAAAAACTACCTATGTTTGTAAAAACATCCCATTTAATGTTGTGTTGCTCAAGTTTGTCTTTTTTAGTAGCTATTAACTTTCTAAATTTATCCTATATTTTAAGTAGTTTATAAACGGTTCGAAAGCAATTTCCCGGTTTTCATATTTACATTTAACAATAAAGTATTTGGCTAATATGAGTATAAAATTAAATTGTTGTGCCTTGTGTGTACTTTCATCTATTCCTAAAGAAATACTTTGGAAATTTTACAGCGTAAGTAAAACCTTTTTCATTCAAATAGGTACGTAACTGTGACCACATATGTTGTACATGAGTACATTCCCAAACAAATGTTTATAGTTTCTACATACATAGAGCAAAAATCGCATAAACTACTATTAATTAGGTTACATCGAAAGAGTAATTTATTTGTTCCATTCATTCGCATAAGGTATTTATATTGAAAATTCCGCAATGTGGAATCTATAGTACAATTAAGGTTGACATGTAAATATGTTTCCAGTTTAAGTTGGCTTCCGGAAATTCAGCTATCCATTTTTTTTCAGACTTTTTTTCTTCAGTGATTTTTTTTTTCTGTTTGTATTGTATAAAGTAATTTATTAACGTATTTGCTTTTTTGTACCCTTGATTTCAGTGTTTCAGACAGTTGTATTATGTTTATTTGTTCTGTTTTTATTGTTTCTTTCCATATTGGATTTATACTATTTAATATACAATTGATATTTCATAAAATCATCATTTCTTATGCTGAATAACTTACAATACAATCACCGAATGTCAGAAAAGTTTTTGTTCTATAATCGTATAATTGTTCGATGTACTTGATACCTTATCAAACCAGTGTCTATGAAACAAAGTTTTATTTTGATGTTTTATATTAGAGTTGTTCCAAATTATTTCTTTTGATACTGTATCTGTTTGAGAAGAATAGTTTATACTTGCCCAAGATTTTCAAAACATTGTTCAGGAATTTATTTTTCACTATGTTTTGTATGTCTTCCGGTTTCAAGTTACATTCGAAAATAAAAGTCCCGCCATATTTTTCAAGTATTTTTTCGTAAATTGCTTTCCATTTCCCTATGTTAGTAGTATCGCATATTCTTTTTACCCATGAAGCTTCTTATTGAAGTAATAAAACTATCGATGTCTAACATTTTTAGTCCCCCTTTTTCGTAAGCTTGAATAATTGTATTTCTTTTTACTTTATCAGGCTTGTTATCCCATAAAAATTGAAATAACTTGGTTCTTACACGTTTTATCATATGTTCTGGTGGATCATGTAAAACTGTCAATGGGAAAATTATTTTGCAAGGGGCAGCAAATGTTTTTATTACCGTGATTTTTCCGAGTAAGCTGAGCTTTCTGTGTTTCCATTTGTCTAGGCACTGTTCAAATTCTAAGATTTTTGTAAAAAAAATAAAAAATTATGGTCATGGGTATTAATATTATCATTTAGGAATGTGATGCCTAATGTTTTCGCGCTGTGTGAGGTCCAAGTAAATTGTTTGTTGGTGGGGCAAAATGTGGTTTCTGTATGTTTAGAGCACCTATTTCTCATTACTGTTGATTTTTAATGTTAAGTTTTAGGCCAGAAATCATACTGAATTCGTCTATTATGTATATTAACTTTTCGAAGGATTTTTGAGAGCCGTCTGTCATAAAGGTTGCATCGTCAGCAAACATTGTGTTCTTTAGTTCTACATCATACATTTTGACTCCGGTTATATCTGCTTCATTTATGATAGATTGTGATAATATTTCAATGGCCATAATAAAAAGATACGGTGATAACGGACAGCCCTGACGCACACCTCTTTGTATTGAAAAGAATTCTGATAAGTATCCGTTATTTGTTACACAACTTTTTGCATCAGAGTAAAATAGTTTGATCCAATTAAGTATATCATTACCAAAATTAAAATAGTCCAATGTTTTCAAAAGGTATGTATGTTCAACAGTATCAAATGCTTTTTCGAAGTCTGCGAAAAAAAAAGAGACCTGGGGCATCATTTTCGTTAAGATGATCAATTGCTTCGTAAAGAGTTCTAATGTTTTCGCCAATATATCTTCCCTTAAGAAATCCAGTTTGTGAATAATCTATTATTGATGGTAGAACTTTTTTAATTCTATTTGCAATCGTCTTAGATGCTATTTTATAATCTACATTAAGCAATGATATGGGTCTCCAATTTGTTAATTTTGATAAGTCGCTCTTTTTCGGTAGTAATGTTATTATTCCTTGTTTTTGCATTTCGCTTAGCGACCCGTTTGTTAATGAATAGTTGAAAGATTCTATATAATACTTTTTTATATCATTCCAGAATATTTTAAAAAAATTCTACTGTTAGTCCATCGGAGCCTGGGCTTTTATTATTATTCATTTCTTTTAGAGCAGTGCTACATTCATATTCGGAAAGATTACCTTCGCATAGCTGTTTGTTTTCTTCAGATAATTTATTCTGATCGTTGTTTGTAAAAAAATTGTGATTACTATTCTGAACATCTTTTTTGCTATATAGCTTTTTATAGTATTCGTTTTGCTCGTGTAATATATCTTCATTTTTCGTGACATTTTTTCCATTTACATTTAATCGGACTATAGTTTTGTTCTCTGCTCGTTTCCTTTCTAAATTTGCAAAATATTTTGTATTTTTTCATTACCCTCTATATATTCTGCTTTTGATCGTATGATACTTCCTCTTACTTTCTTTTCATGGATGTCCTCTAGACTTTGTTTTTTAGATTGTAATAAATAATAAAGTGTGTCGATATATTGTTTGCGTATTCTGTTTCCAGTTGATCTATTTATTCTACGAGTTTTCTTTCTAACTTTAAATTTATTTTTATTTTCTTTCGATGCAAATTTTATTGTTTCATTTCTTATCGTTCCTTTTATAATTTCCCACAATGTGTTAGGATTTGCGTCGTTGTTAATATCAGCAATAGCTGTTATATTATCTCTAATTAGTTGTTGGTAATCCGGTTTTAATAGCAGACTATTATTTATTTTAAAGTAGCCAGGTCCCCGTTCATTACAATGCGTTAGTAATTTTATATATATAATCGAATGGTCTGATTTAATTCCTGTAGTGATTTTGCTTTTTGTTATTCTATTTATTATATTCTCCGATATTAGAATAAAGTCCAATCGACAGAATATTGGTGGTTTAGTATTAGAGTGCCATGTGAATTTTTTAGTATTAGGGTTAAGGATTCTCCAGATATCATGTAGATTAAATTTGTTCATAATCGACACTATTTTTTCTCTTGTTTTTTTGTTAGCATCATGTCTACCATTTTTCTTATCAAGGTCGGGATCTAAAATAATATTGAAGTCCCCTCCTATTATTAGCGTATCCTGTTCTACAGATTCTAAATATGTCTCGAAATTTTGATAAAATTGATAAAACTATTTTCATTTGGCCCATATATGTTAATTAATGTGTATTCTTTGTCGGATATGCTGATTTTAAGAGTTTGAATTTCTACCAGTTACAATGTTTTCATAATATACAGTTTCATGGTCCAAACCTGGTTTTATTAGAATACATATACCTTCCTTATTACTGAATTCCCCACTAAAAAAAGCGTCTCCACCCCATTCACTTTCCCACTGTGTTTTGTCATGTATAGTGAAGTGTGCCTCTTGGATGAAGCATATGTCATAATCATTTTCTTTTATCCATTCGAAAAGTTGTAGTCGCTTGACCCCATACCCTTTACATTGAAGCTTCCTATTTTTAAGTCCATATTATTCTATCAATATTAACGTGTATTTAATCAATCACACTACTCACTGACATATAGTTCATCAACGATTCAACAGCCGTGAACAGAAGGAGACAGATAAGAGGGGAATGTGAGAGTTGCATCAGTGGAAAATTTTGAACAAGAGTCACCGAATCATCAACTATGAATTATACGTGGCCCTGCCGTTGTCAAAGGAAACCTATTTTATTTGCCGTCATAAAGATTACATTTGCATTCACATTATTATGTAGATACATGAATAATTATATTTTGCTATTAATTTTAGGTTGTGTTCGATTATTACGCAGAGCCCGACCAACCAGCGCGAGTACGCCGGCTAATCTGGAGCTACTCTCGTCGTTCATAACATGCGAGTTTCCTTCCAAAACAAAAAACAAAACCGACATACTATGTTAAACAATTATGTAGAAACAATGCTAGTTTACATGTTATAACACATAGGCACAACTCTTGATAATTTTCACGACCTGTACAATAGCCATAATAGTGTATACATTGTACATAGTAATATTGTAAACGTTGATGAATTGCATATGTTGTTTTTTTTTAATATTTCAATTATTTTCCGTTAGAGATTATACCTTTTTTCTGAATAGTCAGGAGCGCCCCCGAATCACATCACTGAGACGATTCTGAGGCGCTTCCAGCTCGCCACCCACAACAGAACAACGAAAATCCACTCAAATTCACACTTTATCTGGAGCTCTGGTATAGAAAACACTGTATATGTTGCGTGTGGATATTCGTCAAAAAACAACAAAAAACAACATATTATTCCGATTTACAAATTTCATGATGCACAATCCACTTACAATAGTTTTGGAGCTAAACATTCAACGGGTATGTGTAAGTCCATGTTAGATGTGGAAGATGTATATTACACATTATTGCATATTGTGCTTTCAAGTAAATGCAGCTAAATACCCGTAATTTGCTGGCATGCTATTGTTTATTTAATTCTTATAGGCAAACTGTTATGCCTACTAGATGGGACCACAGGTTGAAGTACATTGTAATGGACCGAGGTCTATAAATACATTAAATACGCCTAAAAGCGTCCATAAACGAAACAAAAAGCTAAAAAAAGTTTTGTTACTCCCTCTATAACACACACATATATATATCTCGGTCCGTTACTTCAACCTGTGGATAGGACCCCAACTTTAGCTGCTACATGTAATTTGCGAACCAGATCTCTTATTCACTATTCTGCAGAGGAAGACTATGAATGGAAACGTAACTCTGCTACGGACAGTACGGTTGTAGATTTCAAGAGTTACTGTTCACAACTATGAACAATGTGGCTTACTCGCTTACCACATTTATCCAAGTGTTGTGAGTTTGATGCCGGGTGGGATGTAGTTCTCTAAGCACTGTTTCATGTTGGAAAGTTGCGGAGTCATTTGCTGAGTAATGGTTAATACTGGTAAGAAATTCAATAAAAGGCTAACCATGTACATATAGTGTTTGATTGTTTGTTTCAGGGAAGCCGTCTACAGATCTTAGCCATCTGGATTATTCGTCGAGCCTCTTCAACTTCACCCTGCAGTCGAGGGCAGACACCAGCAGGGCTATTGAGATAGTATATGGGCGGTTTCAGAAGAAGCAGATAAGGCGGAAATTGTTTCTCATTCTTGCTGTTGAAGGACAAAGGCCACCAGAAGAATCGCTGCCCGAAGACACAACTCCACCTGGGCAACAAGTTGCCAAACACTCGCGAAATGGAACTGATCCTGTTCCTGACCTACACGAAGCAAAATATAGTGTCGCCATGACAGACTGTCATCATCTTAAGATCAGCGACATCTGAAAATATAACCCTCGAGGAAGACTTGAGAAAGACAAGTTCAGTTACAAAAAATTTAATTCCATTTAACCGGAGTACCATCCATGCCAGCGGCAGTGTTTGTGTGGTTCTTAACTCTGATTTCTGCTCTAATCATCTAATCAACCTGTTGAAAGGATGTGTCGTGAAGACATGTTACTTCTTGTGTTGATGGAATTGAGAATGAATCTTATTCACACAAATCTGACTTGTGCAGTTTTAAGATTTGTCAATATTTTTTGAATCGGTGACTCATTCTTGTGGTGGACAGAATGACATTTGTACATTTCTGATTATGTGACACTCGAAGGACTAGATATTGAAATGGTCAGAAATATATTTACTATGCTTTTACACATATGTGGCTGTGACCTCAGGTTGAAGTAACGGACCATGGCCTATAAATACATTAAATATACCTAAGAGCATCAATAAGTGATGAGAAAAATAAGCTAAACAAAATGTATTTACTCCATGTGTGATATATGGGAGTAAATAATTTGTTTAGCCTATTTTGTTTCACTTATTGATGCTTTTAGGTATATTTAATGTATTTATAGGTATTGGTCCGTTACTTTAACCGTTGGCTGTGACAGGAGAATGTGGTTTATGGGATTTGTGACCAGTGTAGCTCCTGATCAAATAGTACACTCCTGTAGCCTGATAATGATGTGGTTGTTAGAAGCATGATGGAGATTTTTCATTAATGCAATGGTGAACAGTGCAGATCCTGTGCGGATATGTGTATCTACACTGGTCGCAAATCCCATAAGCCCCATTTCTCCAGTCACAGACATATTTGAGCAAATTTAAAAAATCCTACCGCCAACCTAGAATGATTAACATTTAAGGTATTGCATTCAATCTTTGATTCATAAATTTCTGTTTAACGTCCACAGTCTATAAAGTCTATATTTGGTTGGTTTCACATGGTTTCAGTTATCTTCGCAATAAAGGATTTTACTTGAAACATCCAGAATAGACCAAAGACAAACTTTGTAGACTTTCGAAGGGAAACGAAAATTTACGAATTAATGATGTATTTTTGTGCTATTATCATGATTATAATTGAAATCAATGCCCAATGGTCAAACTTGTAACAAATTACATGTACAATAAATTTCGACTTCGAAATTTGACTTCGAATGAAATGGTGCAATTGGTTGATATTGGTCATTTGCAGTGCATGATGTGACAAACAACATATTGAGGCATCATCTGTAACACAGTGCCTTCAATCATGATTCATACCCAGGCATACAAAGTATGTCGAGGTGTATATAGTTTTTGTATTTTCGTCCATCCGTAAGATTTGCGTTAAAGGTTTTTGGGTACCCATTATATCTGCAACCGTAAATCGCATTGAGTTGAATCTTCATGTACTTCTTTATCGTCATCCATATTTTTTATACTGTAGCACACCGATGTGGCTTTCCTGCACAAGGTCAAATTACTTAAAGTTTTGAAATATTTGCATCAAACATGTCAAAGTTTTTAAGTACACAATGTCTCTGCAACCGCAAGTCGGGTTGACTTGAAACTTCATATATATACTCTTTATGAAGTTAGAAGATCAATATTTTCTTTCTATAGCCCTGGTGGGTGCATGTGTGATGGGTAATTTAAACAATCGCGATTCATCCTTACCGGAAATCCGACTGGAGACCTGGTTTGGCCCTCACATACGTCTTTGGCATTTTTGTATGTGACAGTTGAATCTGGTTATATCTCTTGTGTGAGTATTACGATTATTCGCAATCCTTTTTTAGGGAAAGGGGCCAAGTGGACTTTGGTGTGGTATGGACCTGGCATCAGGTCAGGTTATTCTAATTTCAGGGCTGACTTTATTTTTTCTCGATGAAATTATTGTTAGACCATAGCTGTTGATAGGCCGTTAAACACCATTAAACAAACATTCTATAGCCCACTCATACGGCTTTCATGCACACAGTGAAGGTGAAATTACTTTGAAACTTGCGTTAAATGTTTTGAATATATGCGTTTAAAGTTTTAAGTAAACAATTTCTCTGCAACCGTAAGTCAGATTGAATTGAAATCTTCATATATTTGTCTATCAACAATCAACATCCATATTTTCATTTTATTAGCCCACACATGTGACTTTCATGCCCAAGGTCAAATTGTGTTAAATGTTTTGAAATATTTGCATTAAAGTTTTAAGTACACAAATTATCTGCAACCGTATGTTGGATCAACTGGAAATGTCACATACTTCTTTATCAACAGCCATATTTTCATTCTATATCTCACCTAAGCGGCTTTCATGCCAAAGGTCAAGGCCAAATGACTTTGCTACGGCCGAGGGTATTGTGAGACCCCGCTCACTTGCTCTAGTCCTTAAAAGCAAGAATAACATATCTTACCATACATGTACTGATTTCTTTTGTTTTTTTCGGATACATGTACTGATTTTGTGTCCCGAGCATAACTGGAATTCCTTTTTGTATAGTTATCACAACTCTTGCCTCACTAATATTCCAGTGTTCTCCTTTTGTTTTTTCACGCATTGATTTTGTATTTGGCACATGGCAATATTTCAAATTTGACCTAATATGGTCCGATATATATCAAATCGAAGGTATCGTGGGTATTGTCAAAATCGGATGATACATCATACAAGATGGCCGCTGACAGGTCATCCTTTAATTATAGATTTCGTCTTCTTCTCATGTACCGTTTGGCCGACGCTGGTCAGACTTTCACAGTTGTGGTGCGTGGGTGAAGCATTTTCATATTTGTTAAAATGGAGGTTGTCGCATAATCCAAGATGGCCGTCGTAGAAAATTTGGTAAAATTCTTAAAAAAATCATATCAACCATGTTAATTTTACATTATTATTATTTTTACATCAAGCTTGAATTGCCACTTTGATATCAAGGGCGATAACATTGACTCTTTAAAATGTTAATGGAAACAACTATTTATTCTCTCTATTTATCTTTTGATGTGCAATGATCATATTTTGTAACAAGTCAATACAATATTTATTCAGGTGACATTTAGTTGATATAAAAATAATTTAAAAATGACCTGCCTCATTTACAATAAAAATAGCACGATGATACAACCTATCAGTAAACCTAATATTACTAAGTGAATATTTCTGTGTAGCGGGCACTCGTATTTTTGAAAACTGTTGGAATAGTTACACAATTTATCTTATTTAATATTTAATTCCTATAAAGAACACTTTGTGCCAACAGATGGGACCCCAATTCAAATCATGATTTGCAACTTTTGCTGAAGGATGTCTGGCACCCAGTCATTAAGTGCAAAGGCACGACACTTGTCTTATCAGCTCATTCACAAACACCACATCATACAAAACACTTGTCACATGGATTCACCAGTGGGTGTACAGTACAAAGTCCAGTGACATGGTGTGTAATTGCATCCCGTAACATTTGGTCAGGTGTGTATTTTTTTTACTTTAACCTACGTTTTCTGGGGAAATAACTACCTGTATAATATATGTGAAAATCACTACAATGGAAGAAATTGAATGTATGTTCTCGCACCCCTTCCAAACTCCATTCACAATTCACACCCCCTCTGCATGAATCTGGATACTCCACTGCAGTGCTAAAGTCCGCAGAACAATTTTTGACAATACAGCCGTTTGAATGTGTACTTGTGTGTGTGTAATATTTCTCAGACTTTTTCAAGGCAATGATTTCTGTTTCGATATAATGTATGACCTGTCGTGAATTTCACTCACAAGTTCATATTGGTGCTTGTAGAGTATTTTATATCCTAGTATACATTTTCTATGGCTTTCACATTCTGTAAAACCGTCTGGAGTTTCGACAATGAAATGGAGAAATGGCAAAACATTTTCATGTGTCTGAATGTGGATTATTTCTGGCACTCATATCTTTGGCTTATAACGTCGTTCAAATTGTACTGCGTCAATTTTATCGAATTTAAGATTGCATATTTCATGACTTTCTTCAAAACGCCAGTTTTAGAAGTTGATGGTTTTAGGATTTTTATATCATGCACTGCAGTGCCGGTGATAAGTCGCTAGGTGGCGTTGCCAAGTCGGACTGTTGAACAGTTGTACTGTGCGGACTCACCGAAACAAACCGCCAGTGGACGCGTTACAACTAGTTTTGCAATGTAATCTCCCTGGGTAAGTTTATAGATCGCGGCTCAGTCAGCGTACGACTAGATGTCGGGTTTTTTTGTTAGGGGAAAGTACTAAAATTGGGAAAATTGGGCCCGCGCAATATTTAAAATTGCGCCATGTCAATTAAAGTTGGTGCAGGATGTTGAATGTAATATCTTTATAATGGAAAGACAGAGTTTAATGAAACATAACGCAGTAATGCTTAACAGGTTGCCAATTAGTATCCCCTCGCCGATAGGCAAGAGCTGGTATATCGTTAGTCCATGTACTGCGTACGTATGTACGTACGCTAGTAACACATTTCATTTTTCAATAACTTGTGAACTGCTTCCACGATTTTGATATTATTTGACCATAATGTGTGTATGGATGGAGCATGGTTTAGCATATGAGTAGACTCATATGACCCACGTTCGACCGCCCAAGGTCACGGAGTACTTTTTTATTATCAAGGCTGCCAGCGAGGAGATTAGCTTCGTTTAATGATGCCAGTGCGAGGGGATTAGCTTCGTTTAATGATGCCAGTTCTTGCATTATGGTATAGTTTGCTTTAATCTAACAATTTTCTGGTTTTGACGAAGAATCGGTTACCATGGATGTGAATATAAATCTAAAGAACGTGAATGTATGGTGTCATACATATCATCGAACCGGTATGTCACTTCTATGGTGTGATACATATCATCGAAATCCGTCCGTTTGCTTGGAAAAGTTTCAAGAAAATTTACTGTAAAAATGACGTCACAGAATACGTCACGTCGGAAAAACAGGTTCGGAAACCGCTGATCCCATACCCTGATATCTAGTACTTTACATGCTACTTGCAAACATGTAGTTGGCCTCAATAATAATAACATACACTCAAAGCGTTCTTTTATAACATGATCATTCATGTTATAATTGTTCTTGTTTACTTTTACTTTCGCGAGATAGGCTTTGCGTGCGCACGCGATAGTCTTTGCACGCGCATGCGATAGTCTTTGCGTGCGGCGACTAAATTCCGACAATGGAGACAACCCTGATAAACTGGTGCAGCATATGCAGATGCAATGGTTGCTGCCAATGTAAACCACGTGGTAATGCTGGTTGGCTTACTACGGTGGCACAGAGGGGACATGAAATATGTTTTATTTTCGCGTGCTCACGCGATAGTCTTTTTCTAGCGCACGCGATAGGCTTTGCGTGCGCACGCGACAATCTTTGCGTGCACACGCGATAGGCTTTGCGTGCGCACGCGATAGTCTTTGCATGCGCACGCGATAATTTTTGCGTGAGCACGCGATAGTCTTTGCGTGCACAACCGATAGCTTGGCCAATGAAACGACAGTTCAAAAGGTCATTATTTTATTAAAGATTTCAAACCGCCGGGTTGATATTGGACAAACTTCATAGTTATGGTCCGTGGGTGAACACTTTTCATATTTGTTAAAGGTACATGCCCACTCAGTAGACACAAACTGTTCTTTATCGGAATTAAATAAGTGTATAATTGTGTCACTATTCCACCAGTTCTAAATATTACGAGTGGCCGCTATACAGATATAATCATTTAGTACAATTTATTTTACTGATTGTGACGCGCGTTGGTATCAGGCTATTTTTATATGCAAATGAGGCATGGTATTTTTAATTATTTATACTTAATTAAATGCGTCACCTGAAAAAATAATATTTTCGACAGATTATTTTCTATGATAATTGCACATTAAAAAATAAATACAGAGTATACATAGTAATGTCCGTTAACATTTTAAGGAAACACGGTTATCGCCCCTGATATCAGTGTGGAACGTTACATCTGATATAAAATGTGTAATTATGCCAAGCAATACGTGAGGTAATGGTGAATTTTGCCAGAAAATGTCTCATATGATGTCTCTGATATAAAGAACAGTTTGTGCATACTGAGTGGGTATGTACCTTTAAAATGGAGATCATCGCATAATCCAAAATGGCCGCCGTAAAAAAGTATGTCAAATTCCTAAAAATAACTTCTTCTCACGAACCGCCAGGCGGATTTCGATGACACTTGGTAGGAATTATCGATAGTTAACGCTGTTTCAACGTAGTTCAAATGGTGGCCACTGGGTCAAGAAAGGGCGGGCCGGAGGGGCCAAGTAGGGGTTAAATTCCAGATTTTACCGTTCAGGCCCATAGCCAGACCTGTTTGAAAGGGGGGGGGGTCGTTTCGAAGGCCCAAGGGCCTGAGGTATCTAGGGGGTCTAAAAAAAGTGGACCTCGAGGCTAAAAAAGTGGACCTCGAGGCTGGGCGGCGGGGGGGGGGTCGTCCGACCGCTCCGACCCCACCGCCCCCCCCCTGGCTACGGGCCTGCCGTTTATGGTCATGTCATATATCAACTCAAAGGTATCGACAAGACGATCACTCTGGAGCATTTTTGGTCGACATCGGATGATTACATAATTTAAGATGACCGCTAATCGAAATTTTATTTCTGATTTCAAGCGTATTTTCCTTGTGCACCAGACTGTCTGTTATATATACCGTTTATTATTTATTCATATTTGTTCTGCATCACATGTTTAATGCTGTTTTATACGCAGCATTATACTGTTTACATTGTTCTCAATTTGTATGTTTCAAGCCAACCATTACTATGGTGGACAGAACAATGTTGATGGTATATATACATGTAATAGACAGTCTGGACCATTTCTGACTTACTTTATAATTTGGATAATAATTTAAGGTGATTTGGGCCTCTTGTATATTACTTTTAATCTATATGTCTGTGATATAGAGTCTATCGCATGAAATGTAAACTTCTATGATAATAGTAACTAAATATAAGACAGTATGGTACCCATTGATAACCGATGGTCAGTTTCGCCTGTTCAATATGTACATGTCCAATACACTTTACATATATAATAATGTTCCAATCATTGGGTGTTCTATTTAGATGATTAAAATGAGATCAGCTTTAGATTTTAAAAGCATATGTTATCATCATCATCGACATGATGGAGAAACATGGACACATTTTTCGACGCAAATGTACACGGACGGACGTACGGACGGACATACGGACGGAACTTCAGGAGCTAAGCAATATGCCACCCTTGCTATCGCATAGGGGGCATACAAACGTTTAACACATTTTTATGTCAAATGTAATAATATTCGTTTAACCCATTCAACACCACACACCTAGAGGTGTACCGCTTTGAGCTGGCGCGTTATTATTGTAAATATTATTGTAAACACGTGCTATTTTTAAATAGTTTACGTCATATGTTGTAGACATGGTATTTGTGTACCAGCGCAAACGCATTAACATTCGATAGAATTGCTAATAATAGTAACATCGTTTAGTGCTGTAGTGGGTAGATCTGCTGTTTGGTGATCGGACGGCCGTGAGTTCGAATCCTGCCAAAGAAATACATTTTTCTCTCGCTTTTACTATTTTGGCGCCAGAGGTAAGTTAACGCACACATCCCGAAACAGTCGTGCATTTACTTTTACACAACATTATAAAACACTTCACTTTGAACCTTATCATTGAGAAATGCATTCTGCACATTCGTGTGTTATTGTGAAAGTCCAGCTCTACTCACTACAAATGCAAATATGTTACGGAGAACACCATGTCGAAAATAAACCACTCACTTCAGATAATAAACTAATAAATAAATAAACGTGGATGCATGTGGTTCATAATTACCATGTCAATTGTTGTTACATGTAATAAAGATTCATTAAAAAGAAAAAGAAAAAGAAAACATAAAAACAATATTTAAAAAAAAAAAATATATATATAATGGCCAAAGTGAGGATCGAGCGCATGCAGTGCAAAATTAAAATCAAGTGCCACCGTTGGCCGCCAGTTTACCCACTGCTCCAGTATGAGAAACTGTTTTGTCAATCGCAATATATCGATCATGACTATAGCGACGCGCCATAATGAACAGGGAAATACCTACAGGAATTCCATGTTTGTTTATACACCAATGTTTATATAAACAAAGCATGTAAACAACGCCATGTCAGGCTGGTATACTTATACATGTATATACTGGACTTTGCAAACAGTGTAGATCCAGATGAGCCGGCTCGTAGCGAGCAGTCTCATCAGGATCTGCACTGTTTGTGACAAATCTTTTATTTTTACCGCCAATATCTGACATCTCATGGTTAATGGAATAGTCTTAAATATAACATGGAAGATTCCATCTCAGTTACCTGGTGTTTAAAGGGTTATATTGAATACAAGAGCAGGAGGCAACTACTAAGCAGAGCAGAAACTAAGCAGAGAAATATACGCCCGATGGTAGCTTTGAATGATACATTGACATTTAACATATTCGTTTAACAAGATTTGTCTGTCAAACATATATGCCCCCCACCCCCGGTCTCAAAAAGACACGCAGTGGTGCCACCATGTGCATAGTGACCTCAAAATCAAACGTTTGAGCATCCTAGCACCAACTGTTCTTCAGTTATATTGAGCCGAACTCGTTTTATTGTCCAAGGTCACCCCGCGACCTTGACCTTTGACCTACTGACCTCAAATCAATAGAGATCATCTGCTAGTCACCGTGATTTTGACCTTTGATACACTGTAGTCAAGTCAAATTGGTCATACACTGGTCGTTACTGACCTGCACACCAGGTTTGAGGATCCTATGTCAAGATTATTTTGAGCGCAAACCAAATCGCTAACAGACGGACAGACTATAAGCGCCATAACATGATACGACCCTAGTGCTGTCTGAAATCAGATGGAATAGCTCAGTGGGTAGAGCATCGGACTCCGGATCGGGAGACCCCGAGTTAGAATCCAGACACTGGTCGATTCGGCGTGTCCTTGGGCAAGACAATACACATTCGTGATAGCCTAGTCCTATCGGACGGGGACTTAAATAGTCGGTATCGACATGCAAGGTCATCGAGCCAGTGCCGTCGTTAAATCAAAGCATTTACAATTTCATTGTCTGCATGCGTGGCATGACTTTCAAATAACCCGATGAATATGCCTGCTCTATTCTGTTTTTTTTTTATCGCACTGTTATCCCCCATTCGAATATTCATGTGACATATTCGTGTGGACAATATTTTATTAATTTTTGTTCGAGTTTTCGTAACATGTGACACATTCGTTTTTGTTGCAAGGGGTAGTGATGCCAAAGGTATACGTCACACATTTGTGTGATGTATTCGTACGTATTCTTCACCATGTGTGACGCATTCGCACGAATATATTCGAGAGAGTAACCCATATTAACATCAGCAGTGACCCCATCCATATACCGAACGATGAAACGATTTTTGCCGCCATTGACGTTTACCGGCCGATCGATACTAATCATTTCCATATGAATCTCCTGGTGCAGAAATTGGTGGGGTCTCACCTTCTGAAGATTCCGTGTTTGGGAAAGACAGGGGACACTGGCAACGTTGGCAGTTGGTGAGTGATTCCGTCATAGGTAATATTGAATAATAATTTACAGTGGAACCTCTCTAAGCCGGACACCAATAAATCATCTGTGATCTTATGGTTGTAGCTTAACGATTTTATGGCCTTTTATGTACCCCCCCCCCCCCCCTAGCGGACAAATTTGCGGTTCATAAAAACATTTTATTTGCGAATATAGCAAATAAGCACACTATACAAGGCAACCACAAACCATGATTGTTCTGAAGCAGAAGGCTTATGGTTTATACTTTAAAGAACATCAAAATTCCATACTTGTATCCAATATGGCTACCAATATTCAAGATGGCCACCAAAACACATATGTTTTTACCCACTACAGTAAAATATTAAATCCACATGTTGTTATTTATAGCTTTTATCGCTTCATTACATTAACTCATTACTTATAACATATTGAATATTTGTTTATGCTTCCGTATGTATGAAATAAATACCTATAATTAAGATGGCGGCCAGTAAAGCATATGTTTGCTATGTCTTTGCTGTAATGTAATGTACATCTCATGATTGTTTTTATCAATTCATTGCTATAGGCTAATTGGTTTCATAGACGACTTTACACTGTCATTAACTAATTGAGTCATTTACATATTGATAATACATTTTGTCAAATTCAAAATGGCCGCCATGAACATAATAATAGCCTAACAGTAATACTGGTGGTTGTGAAGAAAAAACGTGAATCGGTATACTTTTACCGGGGTTCTTCTCGAACGGCGTTGAAATTGATCGACATGTCAGAATAAGCGGCTGGTGTTATATATGGTTTGTACAGTTTCATGGACCAGGCCCTCTATGCAAAGGCTACAGAAATACTATGGAAACAGAAAGAGAGATATTCCCATATAGTCATTCGACTGGGTACATTCCATACAATAATGACGCTGCTCGCTATCATTGGACGGCGGTTTCAGGACGCGGGACTGCGTGATATATGCATTGAAGCTGGTTTAGTCGTGCAAGGTTCATTGTCAGGGGTCATGGGTCCATGTAAGATGTATAACCGCGCTGTTCGGGTACATCAGATCATATATGAAGGTCTAATGCGCTTGGCATGGCAAGGATTTATTCAGTGGCTGGACACAAGACATACCAACAGTAGCGAAGTGATGGCAATAGTTATGACACAGGTACATGAACTCCACGATGACGTATCTCAGGAGAACTTTGATGATATTATGCAATGTGGTGATCTGAAAGAGGTGATCTCCCTCTGGAATGTATATCTAGACAATCTGAGACACAACAACGGGGATCTTCCTGCCTACTGGATGTCATACCTCGATATAGTTGGTGCAATATTGTTGAACCTGATCAGAGCTGCAAGGAAAGGAAATTGGGAATTGCATCTTGCCGCCATACTAAATCTAATACAATGGTGCTTTGCCTACGACCGATTGAACTGCGTACGATATCCCCGTCTATTAAGCCCAGATGAGCAATCTGCGAGCTGACCATCCCGCCGTGCATAGTCATTTTCGTGATGGAGGATTCACGTACAACCTTCAAACAACAATCCATTTGGCCGCGTCCCAGTGGATCAGACCACGGAAATGACTGTCAATAAAGACACACAGACACCAGGAGGGACGACGAAATTCAGCCAAAAGACTTCCGCAGTCAACCGATTTTACTTAACTGCCGAATATCGTAGTGGCTTCCTTGGTACCCTCCGAGAAATGACACGGAAAAACAAATCTGGACTAAACCATTCAGAGTTGCAAAAACCCCGAATCGAGAAAGATGAAAAGAGTGTCACGGCTGTGGTTGAAGTCCTTGAAAATTGGATTAACCCATTTGAAGAAAATGAAAACATTGTGTGTATTTCGACATCTACCGCAGTTCCACAAGATGTGAAACATGATCTAATGCTTGCCAAAGCAAAGGGAAAACAGGCATATTACAAATTCAAAGAACTAAGGCTTGCAACAGATCCACCGCAACAAAAGTTCCACGATCCTCTACAAAAGCAAAATACCTTCACAAGCTTGAGTATAAAGACGCACACAGTTGCATATGGCAAGTCCATCATATTGAAGATTGATATATCATTATTTGGCAGAATAATTGTAATATCACAAAGTCGTACTCTTGATACCACCCACTTGGCCCGCTACCATGGACACTGGCAACCCCCGAAGGGACGCCGAGGAAAACTACGAAAGCTGTGTTGGCCAAGCACTTTCAGAAATTATCAACACCAGTAAATGACTTCCCAGCAAATTCAGCAACAGTAATTGCTGGAATGAGTTTAGTCCAGAAGGTGAAGCCCAACATCTCAACTTTTGGTGATATTGCAATATCCATCCATGGCATGATATGTAAAGAAGGCTCGGAAAGCAACGGGATAGATGTTGTGCTTGACACATATGAAGAATTGTCCATTAAATCCGCCGAGAGATCACACAGAGGCGAAGGGCAAAGTCTCCAGTTGCACAATATCAGCACAACACAAATAGTAAGACAGTGGAGATCATTCTTAAAACAAGTCAACAACAATAGAGCTTCTTGTCCATGAGTGGCAGAAGCCAAAGTACACACATAAGCTACAAGGAAATGTACTAATCGTGACACATGTGGAAAAGTGTTGGCAGATCACAGATAATTGTTGTGAAGAGATTTCTGCATTACAGAGTACACACGAAGAGGCAGATGGGCGATTACTGCTGTTTCAATGCGGACACACATGCTGGGCAGATTCAGGGTACAAAGTTGTCGTCATATGCTCAGATGACACAGACGCGCTTGTTCTATGTCTAGGATTTTGTGAAAGCATTAGTGTACCACATTTCATTAAAACTGGAACACAGGCACGCACACGATTGATTAACGTTGAAACAATCGCTGCAGCTATTGGACCTGGTTTCAAATCAATTGAATGTTTTTCAGTGTAGTTATTAGCAGTAGTTGTTAAAACTGTGATTTTTTATGAGACATTTTTTTCATCGAGGGGGGTCTACAAAACATGCCATAAAACCGTTAAGCTATAAGATCCAAACTGCTATCATGCAATTTTATTATACCGAGATATATACCTGACCATAAATCATAGTGGCAATTTGACCCCCCCCCCCCCCGCTCCCCCCCCACACCCCCCCCCCCCCCCCCCCCCCCAAGTGGTAGTGGTGACCCCCTCTGGCTCACCCACTAATAGGGAGTAGATTACAAGAGTTACCGTTCGCAACTATTATTTTTGATCATTCATCTCGGGAGATAATGTCTGTTCATGATCGCATAGCACACAACTATGGCTCACAATGATCAAATGCCTGATTTACAGTGAAACCTCTCTAAACCGGACACCCTGGGGATCTCCCAGGGTGTCCGGTTTAGAGAAGTTTCCTTGTATTATGAAACAATTTGGTTACAATTTTACGTTTACATTCAACGTTACAGTTTTGCTGTCGTATTACAATAGGAGATTATATCTCCTAATTAGGGCTTACTATTTATGACTTAATATCTCCTAATTAGGACTTAGTATCTCTTAATTAGGACTTACTATCTGTGTCAGTGCTAACAATGTTTTATCAATACGAAAATTGACCACTACATAGCTAGCAGTTCAGACACAAAACTTGGGTATTAAGACAGACATTCATGATTTTATTAAATGTACTATTATTTTTTATATTCTATCCTCAGTCTATGGTCTCTTTAGGGGTTTGGTCTTGTTTCAGAACCACAAGTGGTCTTAATATGGGAACTTTACTGTATTAATGACTTGGTCTTTTTACTGAGTTCGACTCGACCGACTCGCTAATAAGACCACGTTTCTTCAGAACCATAGGTGGCCTTAACTTTACTGTCATACAGCAGCGACGCGCCAATACACACCAATACACACATGCACATAAACTTACGTTATTGGCTCATACATTTTAACAACGCTATGCTTTTACCGCTAATATTGTAGCAACACGACGTTGACAAACTATTATATTATAACAGCGGCGTATCTATGGAGGGAAAGGGGAGCGGGGTGGTCAGGTGTATGTCAAAACCTAATACCATTAAATTGTAAATGTATAATTAAGTAGAGTGAATTACATGTTCGCGTAGAAATTATTTGTTAATTTGTTTTCAGGGATGCGCTTGTTGCTAACCCGTCTGATTGATAATACACAAACAATGCATAACTAATCATATTTGGCGGCCATGTTGGATTATGAAAATCACCCTCTTACCTATGCGCATTTTGAACTTGCAGAAAGAAGTGTGATTACTTATTTCTCATCATTGTGAAATATGCATTTGCATTTTGTCTTTTTTATATGAATACCAATATAGTTAAGAACGTATAAATATGGCGGCCATCTTGGATTTATGAACGCAATACAATAATGGAAGCTACTTTAAATGTGTTGTTCTATAAGTCATTGTTTGCAGACTAAAATATAGCACTTTGAATTGTGTAAATATGAAGTACATTTTGGGGGCCATCTTGGAAATATCGATTTTTGACGAGGAAGCATTCGTCTGACGAGTTGCTCCTCGGACAAATCGATTCAGCATACTCAAAAACCCCTATATACCAATGTTCATGCTTTCCGCCGGAAGTGAACATCTCGACCCCTATTCGTGTCTTATTTACTCCACTATAGCGACAAAGTCCTCATTTGACTCGAAAATATGGATAATACTTTCGAAAATACAAATATGTTTGATTTATTTATGGTAAATAGAGAATAGTAGGCTAGTGCCGTGAATGGGAAAAAATATCTGACAAGGCTCAGGAAACGGGATGGGCGAGGCTCTGCCGAGCACATCCCGTTTCCGTGCCGCGCCAGATATTTTTTTCCATTCACAGCACTAACCTACTATTCTATTTATCCCGTCAACACATATACGTCGCTTTAAAATTCAAAGAAATAATCCCAGCAACCGCACATATTCATACGCAGTGAGTAGGTCGTATTGACAGGATATCACAAATGTTTCACGTTAACGTTTTTCACGGCACATACGCACTGTGTTGACGGGATAAAGTATAATATCAGGTCCAGGTACGCAGACCAAGGACCTCATCTGAAAAATATTTAAATGTAAGTACTTTTTCATCAATAACAAAAAAATCCCCCCCCCCCCCAATTTTTTTAATTTGATAAAATTCCATTAAATATTGATTTTATTGCGAAACAAATGATTTTCCTATGGGAATTTAACATGGGGGGAGGGAGGGGGTGGAGGAGCTGAGGGAGGAGTAAAAAACGGAAATATTTTGGAAATTGACACCGAAACTTGGTTAGATAGCTTGGAAATGATGTAACTAAGAAAACAAAAAGGTACATTTTGTACTTATATTTAACTATTTTTAAGATTTAATGTGTTTAATAGCCAAAAGGTCGTCGGCAGCAAAACGTGGAACAGACAGTAATACAATGTATCAGGTAACGAGCTTTGTATTGGCCGAATAGAGAATACATGTACGTATTCACTGATAACACACTGCTGTATTAGCCTATTTCATCAACATTGCAAAGTATACTTTTCTACCAAAGTATACTTTGAGGGAGACATTTTCAATTATAGGATAGATTTATTATTTTTTATTATACTGAATGTATTACATTATCACAGCCATTTTGGCTGTGATATTGTAATAAATTCAGTATAACAATTATGCATACTTTTAATCATCAAATACATGCAGTCGTTAGTTCTATATGAAATAATGCATTTCAGGAAAAATAATTGATTACTCCCTCAAAGTTTACTTTGCTAGAAAAGTATACTTTGCAATGTTGGTGAAATCTGCCACTGATAAGAACATCTGGGTTACAGCAAATTAAAAACTGGTGTTTCATTGATCGAACGGCGTCACATGACGTTACCGAATGTATTGTAAATTGTGAATGCTAACGAACTTGATTCGATTACACTCGTGACCTTCACCAACCAATCAGCATTTATTAAACCACGTTGTCCGCCGGAAATTCGTCCGGCAAACAAACTGGCTCACAGGAAGTGACTGTATACTTCCGCCGGAAATGACGTATATATGGTGTTCCCAAGTCGTACCATTAGATAACGTAGATTTACACCGGTGTCGATGTGCGAGGATAAATGTGCAATTAATTTTGCGTGGTAGGAACAGCGTGCCAACCTCAGCTTGGCGTTGTCAATAGATACGAAAGCTGTAGCAGACGATGATGACATCATGTTGTATTTTGACCAAATTCTCGGCATTTTCTTCTGGAATTCTTTTACGAACACCGAGAAATGGAGGCTCGATTCCTTTATTTTTCAACCTGGCAAGATTTGCTCTCATAAATACAAGGTTAGTGTCTTTTTTTTAATGATGAAATCCAGCAAGCAGTTCGATGCTAGAAAAATGTTGAAAATCTGACCGCACGTTACATTTTAACATTGCAACCCTGCATTCAATTCTTGATTTATGGCTATTACTTCATTATTCCGAAATTCAAAAAATAAAAGATGGCTCATTGCTAAATTTTGCTGAAAAATGATTGTATGCCAAAAAATAAGAGTTTTATGGTGTTTAAATAGGTGTACAAGTTGGGCAGGTTAACGTGAAACAGACAGTAGTAGACTCGGCCTAGGAAACGTTAGGTATTCCTCTACAAGCCTCTGCATTTCGGCGCGTTTCTTAGCATTGCATGATACATTTGATATCAAAGGACACTAACCTATCTATGTATGTATTTTCTTATCCATAGTTCTTACGACGTTTGTACCGAATTAAACAACCGATGGATTGCCCGCCATTGTCCAATAACCGGTATTGACTCTCATCTGACGAACTATAACTGTTCCTGTCCTGTACAGCCGGGTACTTACCATATCAACTCCAAGACTATCCACATCCCAATGTTAAACAGCCTTCTGACAGCGTTTGCCGTGGTAAGTACACCTTTAATCCATATATTAAAGGTACATGTGTACATGCCCATTCAATAGTCACAAAATGTTCTTTATATCAGAGACATCATCTGGGATATTTTCTGGCAAAATAAACATTCATACACCATTACCCCACGTATTGATTGGCATTATTATACATGTTATATCAGACGAAAATTTTCACACTGATATCAGGGGCGGCGATAGCCGCGTTTCCTTAAAATGTTAACAGACATTTCTATTTATTCGCTGTATTTATTTTTTGATGTGCAATGATCATACTTTTTAATGTGTCGAAAATACTATTTTCTTCAGGTGACGTTTTTAATTATTATAAATAATGAAAACATATCATGCCTCATTTGCATATGAAAATAGCCTGATACCACCGCGAGTCACTATCAGTACAATAACTATTACTAAATGATTATAGCTGTATAGCGGGCACTTGTATTTTTTAGATCTGGTGGAATAATCGTTAGTTCCATATGTTATAATGAATTTCGGAAAAAATAAATGACTACTCCCTCAAAGTATATAGCTAGATAAGTATGATTAGCAATTTTGGTGAAACCGGCTACTGGTGTTCATCCCATATATCAGTAGTATTTGTAGGTTATTTGATTTGTATGTGGATATATAGAGAATAGTAGGTTAGTGCCGTGAATGGGAATAAATAGCTGGCACATCCCGCTTCCGTGCCGCGCCAGATATTTTTCCCATTCACGGACTAACCTACTATTCTATCTATCCCGTCAACACCTACAGATAGCTTTAAACTGCAATATAATAACCCCAGCCATCGCACATATTCATACGCAGTGATTAGGTCGTATTGACAGGATATCAAAAATGTTTCACGGCACCGTGTTTCACAGCACATACGCACTCTTTTGACGGAATAAATTCACTTCACGAGTTTCGTAGTGACTGTGCGATATTGCGCGACGTTAGGGCGCGGCGGAACGAGTGACATACCGCCAATACGCTTATAGTTACTTGGCAACCCATTTAATCAAGGCTGGCAATTTACCAGGACGGGAAATACCTGGGCCCGGTTGCTCAAAGCTTCTGTTAGCTTAACAGACGGTTAAATCCTTAGCATTGCTAAGGATTTAACAGTCTGTTAAGCTAACAGAGGTTTTGAGCAACCGGGCCTTGGACATATTGGAAAATACCGGGAAATGCTAATAATTATCGGGAAGTAGGATTTGTATTGGACTGTGAAATAACAAATATCAAGCTTATTATTTGAATGTAGAAATTAATATTTTCCACATGTTTCAAAACTTTCCACACTATACAATTCGCAACCACCCCCTTGGCGAGAACCTGGCTACGCCAATGCAAATAATAATTGAGACATGCCAATTTTGTACATTCGGACATCTCCGTATAAAATTTACAATATTTTTCATAAATAAAAACAAAAGTTGACAACATTTTGTAAACTTTTTACGCCATTTACGGAAAATAATTGTAAACGTATGTCATGAAATTACGCAGATGTCCGAAGGTACAAAATCACATGGCGTGTCTCATATATTGTCATAATTCCAGCACAAAAATATTTACACAATTCCCGAACATTTGATTGGCCCGTAGCAAGTCTCTGTCCAAAATTTATATCCCAGATATCTTGATGAATTTATTTAAAATGCTGGAATTATAAGGAATGAATGGCCTTTTTGTGGAATTTATCGGGGATATAAACTTGGAGCGATAAATTGCACAAAAAGGCCATTAATTCCTATATTATACTATGTGACTATGTGGTGTTTACAGGGAGACTACATGTACATAGCCCGTGCCGAGGTGGTGTTCTGCTTCGAGGCCACCGTAACCACGACGACCGACTCGGACTGCACTGGACTACAGTGTATATTCGGCTGAATATGGCAACTGTATAAATGAATTAAATGTTGCATCATATTCAATCCTACGGAACCCCGCAGGGGACATGGATTTTATTTTATTAATTCGTTCCCACGAAATAACAATTCGTTCCCTCGAATTAACAATTCGTTCCCACGAATTAACAATTCGTTCCCACGAATTAACAATTCGTTCCCATGATATAACAATTCGTTCCCTCGAATTAACAATTCGTTCCCACGATATAACGGTTCGTTCCCTCGAATTAAATATTCGTTCCAACGAACTGACAATTCGTTCCCTCAATTTAACAATTCGTTCCCTCGAATTAACAATTCATTCCCACGAAATGACAATTCGTTCACTCAATTTAACAATTTCGTTCCCTCATATTAATAATTGTGAATTCGTGTGAACGAATTGTTAAATTGAGGGAAATAATCGTTATTTCGTGAGAACGAATTGTTATTGGGTGGGAACGAATTAATAAAAGAAAATAAATTATACGTACCCTGCGGGGCTCTGTACAATACTAGTCAGTAACACTACCGCCTGCGTTAAATATAGGAATGAATGGCCTTTTTGTGGAATTTATCTGGGTATAAACTTGGAAAAGTCGCGGGAATACTGGACGAAGGCCGGAAGGCCTCGTCCAGTATTCTCGCGACTTTTCCAAGTTTATATCCCCGATAAATTCAACAAAAAGGCCATTCATTCCTTATAATTCCAGCATTTGAAATAAATTCATCAAGAAAACGTGTTTATTTTCCGTTTTCTTAAGAATTATTTTAACTGCGCCTCACGGTTACGGGAAGTAGTTCGGCGTGGGAGTTTACTGGGATATAAATTTTGGACAGAGACTTGCTACGAGCCAATCAAATGTTCGGGAATTGTGTAAATATTTTTCTGCTGGAATAATCGTTTCGTGATCTTAACTCGCAATACAGTAGTTTGTTTGACAGAGCATAAGTTGTAGCACAGCTCAGGCTCAGCCAATATGCCTGCTTGATTCAAACGCAATATCCAAGTAGTTTGTTGAAATTAAACAATTGGCAAATATTGACAAGATTAGCGCAGGCGGTGGTGTACGGTATTAAGCATGCAGGCTTACCTGCAAGCTATTTACGAACAGTAACTCTTGCAATCTTCTCTGGTATCGTCCGGACGATACGGAAGAAGATTGCAAGAGTTACTCTTCGCAACTAACCTGTAAGCATGGGTGATTTTGCTAAACCAATGGGTCAATGGAATAAGGCAGCTAACTCACCTCACATACCCACTAGTTCACTGTATAATGGCCATACATGTACACATGACAAGTTTGCAACCAATGTATACCACGACCAAACTGCAGTTTGGACTGGTATACGCTGTTTGCAGAACACGGCTGCAATATTGTTGGTGGTATTTGACAAAATAATTGCTACAACTTCCTATACAGCTTCTCTATTCCATATAGTCATACCTTGCCTTTTCTTGTACACCACATAATTCATATTATGCACTATAAGCATTGTAGTGTTTTATGCTTAAGGTATTAGGTTATAGATAGATACACTTGACTTCAATTATCTACATTTTCACAAATTTGTGCGTTTGACACATACAGCAAATAATATGACAGTAAGCAAAATAAAATTTGGTGCAATACATAATAGATAGATATGACAATGGCAAGCTATAAATACAATGCCAGCACACTATACAACATACGAGATATCTGAGCATTTTCCATATCAATCTCAAAATAAATGTCAACGTGTACACTTTCCAATCTGATGCACAGCCTATGCTAGTGTACACGTTACCCATAGGTAATGCCATATGTACTCGCATAGTAGGTGAGTAGACACCAGGGACAATACACTCAGGTATTTGATAGCTAATAACAGAGTACAGTAGTGGGTATATATGGTATGTGTTGTGTGGTTTGCCAGGTAAAAGTGATACACTGTGCGATTTTCTGTGTATGAGGTTATGTATAATGGTGTTTCATGTTGTTAAAAAAAACAGGCAAAAACCTGTCCAGAAAACTGACATATTTTACAGTTCGGTGTAATATAATTGATAGGAGTCCGTTCTCCTGGCCTTTCTACTTGTGATTAGCTACATTATATGATATGTTCTACTTCACACTTTAATTTCTTTGTCAAACAGCAGAACAGGTGAACCTGGCTGATGGCTGCAACACACACAGATGGCCGACTTGGCCACCCCATGTGCCGTATAGGATACAGTAACAAGGCAGTATTCACATATACATTGTATGTTATGCAATCATCTTTGAATCAAACGATAATCATGTGTATAGTTGGTCCTTAATCAATATTATCGTATTACATATATATTGTTTACACATGAAGACTGTTTATTGGCACAGTTTAGTGGTCGTATTTATATATTGGTTACTGTCAGTGTTTATAATCTACCAAGTCATATGTCTGACAGTGACTCAGACTGATTATAGGGTATACGACCAGTGTAGATCCAGATCAGCCTGTGCATTCGCATAGTCTGATCAGGATCTACACTGTTCGCCAGTCCATTAATGAAACACCTGACATGCTTCTGACACAAGGTGTATGATCACGTGGTACTAACAACAACAACCAGTACTGAAACTTCCAGAATCAATCCGATTCAAAGTACGTATTCTTATATATTGTCCGTATTACGTAACGGATTTTTATGGCGCATCAAACGCGTCTTGTTAAGCTGCATTTGGTGGTGTCTGTACTTTGGCCCAAACTTCTGTCGTTTTTGCGAAGAATCGAGATACGGAAATCGATTATTTGCAAAAACGACATAAGTCTGTGCCGACCTCACTGGCCGACCAAATGCAGCTCATGAAGACGCGTTTGCTGCGCCATATTTCGATGAATTCGGTTACATATTAAGGAAAATATTAATTAATACTTACTTTGGAGTGGTGAAGATTTCAACACTTTCAGCCACTGCTGTTGTTATAACCACGTGATCATGCACCTTGTAACAAGTACTAGTAATATAGATCTTTATATGGAGGTGTGCTACATGCATGTTATCATGACCTACGTACATTGGTCAAAAATCCCATAAGCCTCATTAATCCAGTCACAGCCACATATCAAATATATGAGACAGAGAATTCGCAGAAAAGCGAGGTCAGGCAGTGCATTGTATATTCATAATGTTTCAAGACCGACAAAACTAAAAACTAACCACGACTAGGCAGATTCTAATGCACACCCTTACGTTTCTGTATGTAGGGAATATATTCACTCATAATTCCAGCACACAAATATTTACACAATTCCCTAACATTTGATTGGCCCGTAGCAAGTCTCTGTCCAAAATATATATCCCAGTAAACTCCCACGCCGAACTAATTTCCGTGAGGCGCAGTTAAAATAATTCTTAAGAAAACGGAAAATAAACACATTAAAAAATTACAATTTTCGAAAAAAAAAAAACAAAAAACAATCTTCTTTTGTTTATATTTTCTTTCGAAAATTGTAATTTTTTATCGCTTCGTCCAGTATTTCCGCGACTTTTCCAAGTTTATACCCCGATACATTCCACAAAAAGGCCATTCATTCCTATATAAACAGATGATCTGGATCCGCATTGGTCACGAACGTCACATTTCTCCAGACACAACCACATATACGTTGTATTATCGAATTCATACGGAAGAAGAAGTTTATTACATTGCACCAACTGGCTCCTGAGCAAACATGCAATACTGTCATATACGGAAGTGTATTTAGGACATGGTGATAATTATATTTTGATATTTTGCAAGGACAGATTGCAGTAGTTCGCTAGGACTTTAACTTTAATCTGTCCTAGCGAAACACGTAATCTGTCCTAGCGAACTTTAATCTGTCCTATAATCTGTCCTAGCTAACTTTAATCTGTCCTAGCGAAACACGTAATCTGTCCTAGCTAACTTTAATCTGTCCTAGCGAAACACGTAATCTGTCCTAGCTAACTTTAATCTGTCCTAGCGAAACACGTAATCTGTCCTAGCGAACTTTAATCTGTCCTAGCGAAACACGTAATCTGTCCTAGCTAACTTTTAATCTGTCTAGCGAAACACGTAATCTGTCCTAGCTAACTTTAATCTGTCCTAGCGAAACACGTAATCTGTCCTAGCGAACTTTAATCTGTCCTAGCGAACTACTGCGATCTGTCCTTGCAAAATATCAAAATATAATTCTCACCATGTCCTAAATACACTTCCGTAATGTACAGCTGTGTGACATCAAGAGGAAGAACCCTATTGATTTTCAGAATTTTACGATGAGTTATCTGGAACTGCTATCAACCGTTTTTGAATTGCAGTTACCATACTAAACAATGTTGTATATGTGTCGCTTTGTCCCTTTTGGTGGTACCGGCAACCCTGTATGCATGTGGTCAGCTCAAGGCCTATATGTCATCTCCGCCTGCCTTATCTACAAATATACCTTAACTTTGGTTATTGCAGATTGTGATGGATCGTCGCCGATTTATTCAGCGTTATTTCGATCTTGAATTTAGCCAGAAAGAGATACTTGTTTGTTTAGCACATAACCATGTCATTATCGTGAGCCAGAGACATTTGGTCTCACGGGACAGTGGGCAGCTAGCTTTAAAAAGGGGGTGGACGATTTTCTATATACTTCACTACCGACCCTGTAAGTTACACCAGTGTGTCTAGAAAAATATGTTTATGAATATTTCTTGACTTTGGGAGGATTGACTAGGTGTATTTCGTAATTCTACGAAACTGAATGTTAGCTCCGGTTGATTTTGACTTCTTGGAAAATGGCGCATGCTATGATGTCTCGCCGGCATGGTTTCGCGTCAGAATTTCAGGTATTTTTCGGGCATTTGTAGCAAAAATTTGAGCTGGTTATGACCTCTCTTTGAAATCATTTTCAGAAAATGGTGTGGTGTTACAAGTGATAGAACAAGACATAACAAAGTATCTGTGCCTCATATATTCATGAAAACAATTCCGATAAATTCAGTCGTGTTGAAATTTCTGGCCAAAAATAGGTGGGTGGGGTAACTTTGTAAAAAATTAATTGAACACATCTGATGCGGTTACTGAATTCTTATTGTGGCGCGCGATTTGTACTTCATTTGCGAGTATTTTTCCATACTTGTTGCAAGAGCCTCCTTAACTGATTGTGAGAGGCGGTGATTTTTATAAGTCACCCACCGCCCTCAGAAAAGCAGTCAAATTTGGCTATTTTCAACCGTCCCGTGATGCCTTTGCGTCGCTTATTAAAACAACAAGGTCTGAGACGGAGGAAGGGACAAACGGACTTTCCGACAATCGCATTGTTTATCGAAGAACAATTACAGGGAGTTGGACAATTGTATGGATATCGGGCAATGCATCAACGGTGTTTACAAGAAGGTTATATCGTGACTCATGAGACGGTTAAAATGATACAGCAACTTCTGGACCATGAAGGAGTAGAGGCTCGGCGTAAACATAGACTGGTTAGGCGTCAGTACATGAGCAATGGGCCAAATGAGACAAGGCACATGGACGGCTATGATAAGTTGAAACCGTATGGCATTGCCATCAACGGTTGCATAGACGGGTATTCGCGACAGATGATATGGTTGGAAGGATACACAACAAATAATACCCCAAAGGAAAATCAATAGGGTTCTTCCTCTTGATGTGACAAAGCTGTATACCGAATTTGGTTACGGTCGGCCAATTAGAACTAAAGTTACGCACTTTTCCATGCATGAGTGCTCCAACGCATCCGCAATCCAGTCGTGACAGGAGCTATTAAAATATGTGACGCGCCACGACGAAATGTGCCCAAATGAGGTATGAGACCAATGTATCTCCAGACCAGACCGCATTCGCGCAGTCTGACTATGGTCTACAATGTTCGCTATTTAAACACTGATAATGTTTATAATAAACAGTTTAGGCCGGTATGATGCTCTCCGAGTGGGCTAGATGATCTTGCAGGAGCTACAAATTAGGTATAATAACTACACACAAATGTTCTTCATCATAAGATGATGATGCGCAGCTAAGAAGACACAGGGGCCCGTCTCACGAAACTTCTTACGACTAAAATGTTCTTCAGTGCAAAATTATGATAGTCTATAAATTTCACATTAACAATGTTATCTTGTAAACACTTACTGGATTTACATTTATTGAGCATAGGCTGCCTTTGCAGCCTATGCTCAATAAATGTAAATCCATCAATTGAAATTTACAGACGATCCTAAATTTGCACTTACGAACATTTTAGTTGTACGAAGCTTAGTGAAACGGGCCCCTGGTCCCTAGCTGTATACAATGTCAAGGCCACATGTAAGGAACATGTATGGAGGTCAAAGATCAAAAATGCATAAGACCCAGGTCCATCCATCCAATTGAAGTCGTCCGGGGGGGGGGATACACGTTTTCTAACATTTGCTGGTTTGTTTCTGTTCAATTTGTGCAAAATATGACATCGAAAAAATGTATGTAAAAGAAGATATTAAATATTATGAAAATGCACTGAAACATTCTACAGTAGTTAAGTACACGTACACATACTTAATGTAACTACGGGTATAACTGGGAGGTGTTAAACAGTCCACACACTTGTAACGTTTGGCTGAGCCATACGGCGCAGAGCAGTTTGCAGCACAGCCTGTGTGTCGTTTGCCTCAGTGTCATACATGGCGTATTTGATAATTACTGCAAATGGCATTATGTCGCTAACATGAGGCTAATATGCGATTTCGGGTATACTCTTTGCAACTTTCAAGATATGATCAACCATCAGTCATATCAAAAACTCATGTTGCCCATTTTCCCCATGCATATTACAGCCGCCATCTTGATTTTCAGTTCAGGGTCAATTTGCCATGCTTACAAAGTTTAACTTAGCTAAACATACATAATAAAAACTGACCCAACCAGGGTCAAATTTTCAGGTTGAAAACTGCCCCAGGTCAGAGTTTCATGTTGAAAACTGACCCATGTTTAGTTAACAATGCTGACGCATCCATTGGGACGTTTTACTATTCCGTCATTTACTACAACAAGGTGCATGATCACGTGGTTACAACAACAACAACGTCGCCCACTCCAAAGTAAGTATTATTTGATATTTTCCTTAATATGCAACGGATTTTTATGAAATATGGCTCTGCAAACGCGTCTCCATGAGCTGCATTTGGTGGTCTAGGGAGTTTGGCACAGACTTATGTCGTTTTTGCGAAGAATCGATTTCCGTGTCAGAGAAAATATAGAGACCACCAAATGCAGCTTAACAAGACGCGGTTGATGCGCCATATTTCATCAAAATCAGTTACGTAATAAGGACACTATACAAGAATACGTACTTTGAATCGGTACTTGTTGTTGTTGTTAGTACCACGTGAGCATACACCTTGTACAAGGTCAATGTCAACTGTTTGCCGTGTCAGTTCTGTTTATCAACGTTGCTCCATTTCTGAGGATCAATTAGCCAAGTTGAAAATTGACCCGTGGAGGATCATACTAGCACGTTGAAAACTGACACAATATCATTTTTGTCCCGTTGTAAGCAGGCCCAGGTTCAATTTTCAAAGTTGAAAACCAACCCGTGGCGGGTTACCGACAGGAAAAGTCAAATGTCACGTTGTTTATGACTATATAGCACAGTCATTTTCTACAAGGTCACTGTCACAACTGTTTTGTATCATTTCGTTCCATAACTACTACTTCTCATAGCTCAGTCAATTTGTCACGTTGAAAATCTGACCCAACAGGGTCAAAATTTCACCTTTAAAATTGAGCCGGGTCAGATTTTCACATCGAAAACTGACCCAGGGTCAAATTTCCACGTTGAAAATTGACCCATGTTTAGTTTTGGGTATGCTGAAAAATACTTTGATATTTTTTAGTATTTATTAATTTTACCAACGTGTTCCACTATATAATAGTATTTTCTTTCATTTACTACGAGTTCAATTTCAACTCGTTGTACTATAGCGTAGTTATATAACAATGCCAAACGGTCACATCCCTTGAATGCAATGCTGCCAGTATTGCATTCAAGGGATGTGGCCGTTTGTCATTGACGTCACGGGGTCAGCGGACTATGGCCAGTAACTGGCCATAGTCCGCTGACCCCGTGACGTCAATTGACCTTGCCAACATAAAGGAATCATACTGTACAGTGTTGACCATTTTATGTACAACATGCGATCGTGGACCATAGTTGGAAACGCCATGAATTTTCAAGTTATTTTCTTGAATTTTCAAGATCTTTTCTTGAAATTTCAAGAAAAGATCTTGAAAATTCAAGAAAAGAACTTGAAAATTCACTATCGGGAACCACGTGAATGAAATAACGTATCGACAAATTCGGCCTAAATATATTTACATTGTTGACCGATTTCTCTTAAACCAGGCCGACATTGGACACAATTTCAAGCTCATTTATCTGGTATATATGTAATCCAGGCGAGAAAAACAAGCAGCCAGTCCGGGGCGCGAACCCGGCGCCTCTGGCTTACAGGGCGGCCGACTGTGCTAACCGGGCTGCCTACATACCATCTCACATAATGGGTTAATATACACACGTTACATACATGTACTCTCCCGCCAAATTGGAATTCTTCCATGAATTTCCAACGGGACAGAGATAGTGGCAAGTATCCCGCCTGTCACGCGGGAGACCGGGGTTCGATTCCCCGCCGGGGAGCCAATTGTAACCGGGGTTTAGTTAGTTAAACAAAAGATTTTCAGGTTTTATGTTTCTTTATCATATTTAGTAAACTAAATAAAACCTGTAATAATATATACATACAATCTAAAACAGTTTAAATTATGATTACAGTAATACACAATATCACATATATTTCAAATTGGATATTTACAAATATTATTTTTAAATAAATACAAAAGAAACACTCATTACCAGACTCAGTGATTCTGTATCCAATTAGTGATTGTAAAACTTAAAATGCATGAATTGGACATACATGTAATCCATCAACGTAACTCATCTGTGCATGCCCTTACCATTTCGATGTAACGTCACATGAAGCTGAGAATCGTCTATCAGAATGGTTAGGTTGATTAATCGCAGCAGAATAGGTTAAGTGGACGACAAATGCAGCATGTAAACTATATATATGACCGATCATTATGCAAGGTATGCTCACTATAGTGTTGGGATCAACTTAAATAGTGTCAAACTAGAGGTCGATGGGACATCGCATATACCCGCACCGAGGCCTGGACAATAAAGAACACTTGTTGGCATAATTATTTCCCCTGCGGAGCCCCCCGGGGGTCGCACATGTTGTTTTGTCCTTGCACATGCAGTCACCCTAATGAGTAATAATTATGTGACGTAAGAGGTCTCTATTGTTAGCGGTTTCGCCGCGGTCGTCATTACGGACAAACAACACCGGGGGTCGCAACACAATTTATTTTTCCTTGCACATGCGGTCAGGTGAAGTAAGTCTCTACTATTAGCGGCTAAGCCGTGGGCGGATGGACGAACGGACGGACGGACGGAGTCGATCACAATATACCCGCTTTTTCTTCGAAAAGTGTGGGTATAATAATACCACAAGAAGCAACAAAATGTCGCGTTTTCGCCATGTTCTTACTGTTGTAAATGTTGCCCCTCGTAAAAATCATTTCGTTAGCAAATTAAGCAGACTGAGACAAGGACATGTGTCAAATAGTACTGGTAGGCATTATTTGATGAAATACAACGAATTATACGATACTGGGATTCGTACGAATGATGTATTATTCAAGAGAATATCAAGACGCCTACCTTTCCTCGTCCAGTCGATCGGCAATTTTGGTAAATATAAACATTCAGGGCCGTAACTACACTGAGGCAGAAGGAGGCAGTGACCTCATTTATTTTTAGGATTTCATCTTCCAATATTATAGGAATGAATGGCCTTTTTGTGGAATTTATCGGGGATATAAACTTGGAAAAGTCGCGGGAATACTGGACGAGAGAATGAATGGCCTTTTTGTGGAATTTATCGGGGATATAAACTTGGAAAAGTCGCGGGAATACTGGCGAGGCCTTCCGGCCTTCGTCCAGTATTCCCGCGACTTTTCCAATTTTATATCCCCGATAAATTCCACAAAAAGGCCATTCATTCCTTATAATTCCAGCATTTGAGATAAATTCATCAAGAAAATGTGTTTATTTTCCGTTTTCTTTAGAATTATTTTAACTGCGCCTGACGGTTACGGAAAGTAGTTCGGCATGGAGTTTACTGGGATATAAATTCTGGACAGAGACTTGTTACGGACCAATCAAATGCTAGGGAATTGTGTAAATATTTTTGTGCTGGAATTATTGGTTTATAGTCTCGATAGGCTATACTACTGACACAAAGTCTATCTTTAAATATATACTGTTTTTAGAGTTTACACATTAATTATACCGGTATACCCTTAATACCTATTGTCTTAATGTACGGTGTTTTTCCATTTTATAATTGATCTTATAAAAACTTAGTTTGTTTGAAGAATTTACCACTGCCAAGTCTTGACCTTGGGGTTAGCGGGCACCATAAGCTTTCTGTAGAATCATGCATGATGATATTACAAATGCACCTATGAAATATTAAAGCATTCCATCAATGGAAACAAAGTTTATTGCAGATTAACCCCAATGTTTTTTTTTGTGATGGACAGACCGACAGACGGACGAACAGACAACTTTTGCATCCATATATCGCCTTTTCGCTACGCGAGGGGATAATAAACTTAAACCAAAACACTTATTTTCCAACAAACACAGCTAAGTACAAGCAAGAATGCCGCCAACGACATATATCTTCTGGCACCGATGCAAAATTTATATATTATACATTTTTGAAGTCCGAGACCTTGACCTTGGGGTTACCGGACACAATGAACTTTCTGCTGATGATGCGGATTCTTGCAAATGCATGTGTGAAATATTTAAACATCCCATCAATGGAAACAGAAGCTACAATAAATTAACCGAATCGTTAAGTTTTCAAAACTGAGCATTTTCTAAGCCCGTGACCTTGACCTTGAGGTTAGTGGGCACCATGTGCTTTCTGTAGAATCATGCCGGATTTTGATATTATTTAGACCTAAGATGTATTAAAGCATTCCATCAAGGGAAACAGAAGTTGTAATAAATTAAACCGAGCGTTAAGTTTTCCAAACCCGGAATTTTCTAAGCCCGTGACCTTGACCTTTGGGGTTAGTGGGCACCATGGGCCTTTTGTAGAATGATGCGGGATGTGTTTTCAAATGCATGTATGGACTATTAAAGCATTCCATTGAGGGAAACAGTAGTTACAACGAATTAACCTGAGCATTAAGTTATAGAAACATAGCCAAACGCAAAAACTTAACGTTGAATGCATGTGCAAAGTAGGTCAATGAACAATGAAAAGTAGGCCAAGCTCACATGCGCTCTCTCTCTGTGAGATGGTTATACCACAGTTTTGATGTATACCAAGTTTGGAGGTCGTAGGACTTATTGTTTTCCGGAAACTGAGCTAAATGCAAAAACTTAACATTTAATGCATGTGAAATGTAGGTCAATAAACAATGAAAACTAGGTCATTTTCACATGTTTGAAATGGTTACATCACAGTGATGATGTATACCGAAGCATTGTATCAAGGGAAACATAACTTGTAATAAATTAAACCAAGCCTTAAGTGTGATAAATGTTGCAAAAGAGAATCCTGGATGAAATAGTTGCACATATGTCATCTACATGTATATGTCCTCTAAGAGCTTTTGGAAAGCTACAGACTCAATAGCAGATTCACACAAAAAGTTAATATCAGGTCAGATACAGCGGTAAGTTTTTGTCTGGTGCTAATGATCATATTTGTAGTCTTGTTTGTGTTAATAACCATTTTGTTTTGGTCAGACCAATTCTCAATAGCATTTAGATATGCTTGTAGATTAGTATGGATGATAACTTGATCGCTACCTGATGTATGAATTGTTGTGTTATCGTCAAACAGGGGGGTGCGTCAGGGGCGAGCCCCATGTAGTGGCGCGAGTACGCCTAGCGTACTCGCGCCACTACATGGGGCTCGCCCCTGACGCACCCCATATCAGTCGAAGAGTTGTTAACTAATAAAGACACATCAGTTATAAATAACTATTTCGAGTTGGTCCAAGAATTAATCCTTGAGGAACAACAGCTATGTCATTAGCGAAATCGGAAGAGATACCGCCGTTTTGAATATGTGGTTTACGGTCAGTTATAAACGATCAAAACCAGTTAAGTGATGCTATTTTTAATTTATAGATTTTCATTTTTTGCAGTAATACAGTGTGATCGATCTATACCTGATCATCGTTTGATTCAATGATAATTGCTTCGTAGATGTGATGAAATATATGTATAACATATATGTATAACATACATGTGAACACTGCCTCGTTACTGTATCCTATACACACATGGAGTTGTGAACTCGGCATCTTTGTGTGTTCAAGCCATCAGCCACTTTCGCCTCTTTTCGCGTTTGACACAAAACGCAAAATGTGAAGTAGAACATATGATATAATGCAGCTAATCACATGTAGAAAATCCAAGAGAAAGGACTCCTATAAATTATATTATACCAAACTGTAAAATATGTCAGTTTTCTGGAGAAGTTTGTGCCTGTGTTTTTAAAAGCATGAATCATCATTATAAATAGCCTTATACACATAATTTCGCACAGTGTATAACTTTTACCTGGCAGACGTGTAGTGTGTCTTATATGTTAATTTCAACTAAAAATAGTTTCTTTCATTAATATTCGATCAGATGTTTTGCTATCCGGATCCTGTATTGCTAGACGATATTATTCATACAAAAACGGTATTGGAAACGTGTATTCATTTTGTCTCGCCCACCAGGTGCCCTGCGACAAGAATATTCGTATAGTCATGCGGGGGCTGAAGGGTGATGACATTGAACAGTAATTTAATAATAATTTGTAAACGATCCACTGAACTGGCATTCGCGTCCAATTCGTGGGTTAAAACTAAAACCCATTTGTTGACATGGCGAACACGTTGGATGTATCAAAAGTCGCATAAATTCAGCGAATTAAAAGTTGAGTGTTATTATTCTGGGTCAGATATATATTTTGAGATTCGCAAATATGTTCTATATAGGGGCGGAGAAAAAGTAGCCATCACATGCACTGGTGTGGGAGAAGGATATTCCACCCTCGTGATCAGAATATGCTGTCAGAAATTCGGCAAAGCCTCGTTTCTGGCGACATATTCTGACACTCGGGTGGAATATCCTTGCCTCACACCAGTGCATATAATGGATACTCTTAATATAATATCACTGTTCCTGAAGGAAACCCTATTCCCGGTCATGTAGATATTACTGATGATTTTGCATTCAGGGGTGGCATCATTCCAGCATACATATCGACATCTGTGCTTATATGTAGGACATTCCAACATATATTAATTAGTATGCCCCCTATACGATAGCCAGGTGGGCATATTGCGTTGCTCTTGAGGTTCCGCACGTCCTACCGTCCGTCCGTCCGTCCGTGTACATTTATGTCTAAACGTTATTCCAACATTGTAAAATAGGCAATATTACTATAAAGGATTGCTTCAATACTTGGACACTTGAATCACCTGAACATTTGTCACACACTCGCGCCACCATTAACACGACATTGACATGTGTCACCTTCCAAATATCGCTGAAACACTTTGTATATCCAGATGGTAACGCTTGTAAGAGTTTCTCCAACATGTAATATCGTTCATATTATGTGAAGGATTGCTTTAGTATTAGGACAGTTCATTCACCTGAATATATGTGAACCACCAATGGCATGACCTTTGTGACCTTCAACATGGTGCTGAAACAATTAGCTATTTTCTTACGACAAGAAAAATGTGTAGGACTTTCTGAAATGACTTAAATTAGTGTAAATTAAAACAATTCATTTTTGACACACAATCTCTAGTTAGAGTCCAGTGGGGGCATATCCATGTTTTACAAACATACTTTCTAGGTGTGTATACATTGAGGTTCCAAATAAATCATTGTATGTATTATTTCCAGATTTCGAATTTGCACCATTAGTGGAGAATCAAACTGTGGGTTCGATTCCCAATGAAACCTATACTTTTTATTTCCGAAAAGTGTAAATTTTCCAAACACAACATTGCCGTATGTATCTTAAACGGTGTGATCGAATAGCACTAAAACAAATATGATTGCGACATTTGTCATTCGAAAATAAACTTTACTTGAAATAGAACTGGTTTACATCTGAGACATTTTCTGGCAAAATAAGCATTCATTCACCATTACCCCACGTATTGATTGGTATTAGTATATATTTCATACCAGGTGTAAATTTCCCTACTGATTTCAGGGGCGATAACCGTGTTTCCTTAAAATGTTAACGGGCAATACTATTTATTCTCTGTATTTATATTTGCATGTGCAATGATCATACTTTATAATTTGTCGAAAATATTATTTTTTTTAGGTCACGCATTTAGTTAGTACAACTAATTAAAAAAAAATAGCATGCGTCATTTGCATATGCAAATAGCCTGATACCACCGCGCGTCACTGTCAGTAAAATAAACATTACTAAATGATTATATCTGTATAGCGGGCACTCGTATTTTGTAGAACTGGTGGAATAGTGACACAATTATACACTTATTTAATTTCTATAAAGAACATTGTGTGCCTATGAGTGGGCATGTACCTTTAAGGACCAACTATATACCTGGTCATCGTTTGATTAAAAGATAATTGCTTCGTAAATGTGATGGAATATATGTATAACATATATGTGAACACTGCCTCTTTACTGTATCCTATACAACACCTGGGGTGGCCAAGTCGGCAATCTTTGTGTGCTCCAGCCATCAGCCAGTTTCAGCTGTTCTTCCGTTTGACAACGAACTCAACATGTGAAGTAGAAAGTGTAATCACATGTAGAAAAGCCAAATTATATTACAACAAACTGCAAAATATGTCAGTCTTCAGGACAGGTTTGTGCCTGTGGTTTTAACAACATGAACCACCATTATAAATAGCTTCATACACAGAAAATGCACAGAGTATCACATTAACCTGGAAAACCACACAACACATACCATATATACCCACTACTGTACTCTGTTATTAGCTATCAAATTCAGTGGCATGTAAGCAGTTACCTGAGTGTATTGTCCCTGGTGTCTAATCACCTACTATGCGAGTAAATATGGCTTTACTTATGAGTAACGTGTACAGCAACATAGGCTGTGCATCGGATTGGAAAGTTTACACGTTGAAATTTATTTTGATATTGATTTGAGGAATGCTCATATATCTCGTCTTTTGTATTGTTTGCTGGCATACTATTTATAACTTGCCGTTCTCATATCTGTCTATTATATATTGCACCAAATCTTATTTGGTTTACTGTCATATTACTTGCTGTATCTGTCAAACGCACGAAGTGGTGAAACTGTACGATGGCTTGTACATACAAAGATGGCGGAGATGGCAACTCAATGATCCATATAGTATACAGTAACAGGACAATATTTAGTTGCGAACGGTAACTCTTGCAATTACTCCCGTACCGTCCGTAACTAGTGACGGACGGTACGGGAGTAGATTGCAAGAGTTACCTTCGCAACTAGACAATATTCACATATGCTATATCCATATATCACATCACTCTGATGAAGCATTTATCATTGAAGTTAAATATATCTATGTATTACCTAATACCTTGGAAAGTTTCAACACAATTGTGTAGACACAGGTGAGCCAACTCATAACGAGCCGTGCCATCATAATCTGCTCTGTTTGTCAGTATGTTTAGATTTTATAATAAATATTCGTACTTTTTGTCCGTGTGTGTCTGTGTGTGTGTATGGGGGGGGGGGGGGGGTGGGGGTGGGGGGGGGGGGGGGGTGGCATGAACCCTGCCTCCTGGTGTATAGGCCAGAACACACACGTGAGCCGATCTGGATCTACACTGTTTGACGCTCCATAAGTAAATCAAAGTACTGGAATATGTTATCTCCACAAAAACTGATCGCTTGCGGAACTAGAGACTGAAAGTTGCATATTTTCTCAAGCGTCATCCAGAGGCAAATGCACTGTGATGGTGTACGAAACTGGCGGCTAACTGGTCAGTCACTGCTACCTAACTGTGAGAACTAAAGATAAAAGCTGCTGTAGTCATACGCACGAAATGGCTTGATTCGTTTTTCCAGAATTTACCTGATAGACTGAGCCCAAAAACTGTGAAAAATATGGGGAATAGTATATGTACAGTTTTAGATACAAAGTCAGACACACCAAAACTCCATAGGATAACTTGGCACAGGGTACTATTTCTTGGTCGTACTCGCCGTTTAGGCGTAGCACGTCAATATGGCTGCCCCCATAGAAATTTGCGTGACATAATATGCTATCTCAAGGAAGATAACATATACAAATGGCACATTTATAGCGACTACATGTATGACACATCAAGTTTCGTGTCCCTGGTTCAAATAATAATGGAGAGATGGAGCGGAAGGGAATTTTGAACAAATGCAGTATATCGCTAAAAGTAGGTCCTGTAGCCGATTTCATCAACATGGCAAAGTATACTTATCTAGCAAAGTATACTTTGAGGTAGAAATTTTCGATTTAAGGATAAATTTATTATTTGTTATTATACTGAATGTATTACATTATCACAGCCAATTTGGCTGTGATAATGTAATAAATTCAGTGTAATAATTCTGCATACTTTTGATCATCAAATGTATGCAACGGTTAGTTCTATATGAAATAATGCATTTTGGGAAAAATAAATGATTACTCCGTCAAAGTATACTTGGCTAGATAAGTATACTTTGCAATTTTGATGAAATCGGCTACTGGTGACATACTTGCAGTACGCGACACACTTGTGGCTTACGACGCATCCACGCATCAAGTTTCGTATCACTAGGTCAAATAGTATGGGAGATATTGAGTGCAAGCGAATTTTGGAACAAGTGCGGTCTAGCTTGAAATGTAGGTGGCGGTGACCTACTTTGGGTACGCTATACGCCTTTCGGATATGATACATACACACATCAAGTTTCGTTTCACTATCTCATCAAATAGTATGGAATATATGGAGGAAGGGAATTTTGGACCAAATGCGGTCAAGCGTGAAAAGCAGGTCGCCGTGACCTACTTTCGGTACGCGACACACCTTTGGGTTATGATGTATCGACACATCAAGTTTCATGTCCCTAGGTCTAATAGTATCGAAGATATGGAGCGGAAGAGAATTTCCAACAGACCGACGGACAGACCGACAGACAAGCTGACTCATATATACCCCCACCCACATAGATCACAGTTTACCAGTTGGAGTCTGCATTTAAATGCCGTAAAACACAGGAAAGTGCATTTCCGGACATCTACATGTAGATCTCAATGTTTTTTTCCTTTTCCGGGGGGGGGGGGGGTCATGCCGCCCCCCCTAGCATAGAGCTGGAAAATAGGACAACCCCCCCCCCCCCACCCCATTCACCAAATGCTGGATCAGCCCCTGCACATGGAGCGGACAATGAACGTCAACGGCCTGCTGATTATTGCTATATTTAGTGCGCGAAATGGAATCGTTATTCCGTAAATTTATATTCATATCGTTGAGTGTGGTGTAGCGAGTTAGTGCAACGTAATGCATATAAATCGGAAAACGTGCAGCCAATATGCCTTGTACCTACATGTATTCACACTTATTGGTAAATAATCTAGCTGTTTCGAAAACAACAACAGTCGTAGTATCATAAGTACGGAGCCCCGCAGCGGACGTAGAATTCTTGTTTTTTATTAATTCGTTTCCACGAAATAACAATTCGTTCCCTCAATTTAGCAATTTGTTCCCACGAATTAACAATTCGTTCACTTAATTTAACAATTCGTTCCCACGAAATAACAATTCAGAATTGTTAATTAGTGGGAACGAATTGTTATATCGTGGGAACGAATTGTTAATTCGAGGGAACGAATTGTTATATCGTGGGAACGAATTGTTATTTCGTGGGAACGAATTGTTAAACCGAGGGAACGAATTGTTATTTCGTGGGAACGAATTAATAAAAAATATCCATGTCCTGGCGCGACAATGTTTAATGTATATACTGATATTGATCGTCGATTACTTTTACTTCCGTGTGTTAAAAGGATTGAACAATTGTGTATTGAGTTATGCGCCTACTGAATGGAACGGCGTTGACTTTAATGGAGCATTCAGTATATAGTTGGCTGTAACTAGAGGAACGAGGCTTATGAGCTTTGCGACCAGTGTAGATCCAGATCAGCCTGTGCATCCGCACAGTCTGATCAGGATCTGCACTGTCCGAAATCCCATTCATGAAACACCCGTCATGCTTGTAACAAGCAGTACGCATCGCTATCAGACTACGGGAGGCTCAGTGTGCATCCGCACAGTCTGATCAGGATCTGAATGTTCGCCATCAGCCATATTTTTACCAGTCGCAACCACAACACTATCGATGCTTCAAACAAGCTCGAAATGAGATGGCTCGAAATGAGATGGCTCGTAATGTCGGGCTCGCTCGAAATGGCGTCGCGGTCCCGATAATTGTCCATATATGTTTGTTTAATGTATTTTATGCACCAGTCAATGGAAATCCCCGGAAAGCACAGGCCCGGGGAATAGCGGGGCTTATAATTTTGACTCAGTTAAAGCCCCGCTATGTCCCCGCAGTGCGGGGCAATCTGGCTGGTTAAACCCCGGGTAAATGGCCCCGCACCCCGGGGACATCAGTAAGGTTAAATCCCCGGTAAAGGGGCATATTTCAAAGCTGATATTATAAAAATTGAGAAGAGAAGGCTTGTTCAATCAGTGTGTATAGATGATGTACAAAACATTTAAAAATAACAATTCAATCACTGGGTACAACCCAGTCTAGAGGACAAAGATTGATTGATTGATTGAATATTGTTTAACCTCCGTCCAACAGCAAAGGTAATTACAGACAGGTCGGCAGTTTCGAATCCCTGCTCAAAGAGGACAAAGAATTCATCACTGACCTTTATACATTATCTTGTTCTGGGGCGATTTTACGACTGTTTGCACAATTTCCATTTTAGTGGACTCTCCCCACAAGCAGGGCCTACTGCAGACTACTTCTAACCTCACCAAAATCACTGGGCGCCAGTCTCCATTTACTCAGCTCTTAATATACAAGAATCAGGAAATATGGTTGATTTATTTTAGCAGTCAGAAGCAACAAACTGGTCCGGCCGATTCCATTGGTCTGAGGAGCCACTCATGGGTACGAGTACTGCAGATTATTAATAGCAGCTTTAGATTTACGCTACCATGATTTGGTGTCTGTCTGCTGTCAGATGGCTATTCAGTCACACCAGTAAAGTAACTTAATCCCATTCTTATCCACCAGCCGGTGGTACAAAAAGCAATGGAGAATGCAACACCAAGTTTGAAATCAGAAAAGAACTATAGCTTTATATTCTGACATGTACTGCATGTTTAGATATCAATCAAGACAGTGAAAGAACTCAATATTGTCACATGTATACAATGTAGAAGACTTGACATAAATGCTGGGTTCCAGCTAGAACATGACCTCCAAAAAATATGTGTCTCATCATGGCCCTAGAACCACCAGACCTTCCCAATATTTTAATCGGCGTAAACCTGTCCGGTGGCAACTTTCGTAAAAGACTGGTGTCAATTTTCGTGTTTAATATTTGTCGATTATTTGACAACGACATTTTATCAATTTTATCAAAAATATCGGAATGCTATGCGATGTAATTTTGAATATGAAACTTTCAGAAGAAACAAGTTTTACAATACATCCGTAATTGATGAAGATATCGCACTTACAACATGAAAAACAGGCAGATCTCAAGTTGTAACACTTTTTCTTCTGAATGTTCCATATTCATAATTACATCGCATAGCATTCCCATTTTTTTAAAAAAATGCCGTTGTTGTAAAATAATCGTGAAATAGTAAGATCACAATATTGTGAAGGTGCGGTGGTTTCAAGGCCGTGCTCATGGCAGACAGTTGTATCATACAGTGATACATGTTGTCTGACGCCCACATACAGTGATACATGTTTACAGTGATACATGTTGTCTGACACCCTCATACAGTGATGCATGTTGTCTGACGCCCTCATACAATGATACATGTTGTCTGACGCCCTCATACATTGCCCTCATACAGTGATACATGTATGTTGTCTGCTGTCCCCTGTGGTGTGGGGATCAGCAGCATTCCTATGACAGATGAAATGGTGTTTTACGGCTCATCAACTTTTTTAAGTCATTTATAGCCGGGAATACACCTGTATCAGGGAGAGAAATAGTAATTCAGATCTGAATTTACGAAATCTCAATTTGGTGCCAGATTCCCTTACCACACCAAATCACTTGGCTCCCCGCCCCGCCCCTTTCACCCGGCTTTTATGAGAAGCAGGGGATACTGTGATTTATTCCATCGTAGGAATCAGCAGCACCACTGCAGCTGATCACCCCGCCCCCCCCCCCCCCCCCACACACACACCACAGGGGGTCCTATGACAGAATAAGCCACATTATCCCCTGCTTCTCGCAAAAGTCTAGTAAAAGAGGTCGAAAACCAAGTGATTTGGTGTAGGTGTGCCCGGGGACAACACGCAGTGATATCATGGTTATAGTTCAATAAATAAAGACTGCTGAGATCCAGAAAACAAGAGGCCCAAATGGGCCTGTATCGCTCACCTAAAAGCCTCCATAGTGGTCATCTTGATTTCACAAAGACTCTTCACTTACAACTTCAAATGTTCCACAGAATTTGTTGGTACCTTCTGATCTAACATATATTGCGAATGTGCATGTGATTTACTGCTATACCTTCGATTTGATATATAAAATGACCATATTCGTTCAAAAATAAAATTTGACCCCTATTTGACCCCTCGGGCCACGCCCATTTTTGGACCCAGGGGCCACCATATGAACAAATCTGAAACAGCGGTAACTATCAATCATTCTTACCAAGTTTCGTCGATATCGGCCTGGAGGTTTGTGTGAAGAAGATTTTTTGACAATTTGACCTACTTCTCAACGGCGGCCATCTTGATTTGGTGGATGGTGATGCCCTCCATTTTCACAAAAATGAACAGGCTTCACCCACAGACCATTACAGTTAAGTTTGGTCAATATCGGCCAAGCAGTTCACAAGAAAAAGACGTTTGAAATCTTTAGTAAAAGAATGACCTTTTGAACTATCAGTGGCCATCTTGGATGACGTAATCATCTGATTTAGACAAAAAGTTCTCCAGAGTGATCGTCTCATCAATACCTTCGATTTGATATATTATATGACTATATTCGGTTAAAAATAAATTTTACCCCTATTTGACCACTCGGGCGACGCCCATTTTTGACCCAGGGGCCACCATATGAACAAATCTGAAACAGCGCTAACTATCGATCATTCATACCCAGTATCGTCGAAATCGGCCTGGCCTGGCGGTTCGTGAGAAGAAGATTTTTTAAGAATTTGACCTACTTCTCAACGGCGGCCATCTTGGATTTGGTGATGACCTCCATTTTAACAAAAATGAACAGGCTTCAACCACAGACCATCACAGTTAAGTTTGGCCAATATCGGCCAAGCAGTTTACAAGAAAAAGACGTTTGAAATCTTTAGTAAAAGAATGACCATTTGAACTATCGGTGGCCATCTTGGATGACGTAATCATATGATTTAGACAAAAAATGTTCCAGAGTGATTGTCTCGTCAATACCTTCGATTTGATATATTACATGACTATATTCGGTTAAAAATAAAATTTGACCCCTCGGGCGACGCCCATTTTTCACCCACGGGCCACCATATGAACAAATCTGAAACAGCGCTAACTATCGATCATTCATACCAAGTATCGTCGAAATCGGCCTGGCGGTTCGTGAGAAGAAGATTTTTTAAGAATTTGACCTACTTTTCCATGGCGGCCATCTTGGATTTTCGATGACCTCCATTTTAACAAATCTGAAATGGCATCACCCATATATCATCCCTGTGAAGTTTAACCAATATCGGCTCAGCAGTTCGGGAGAAGAAGATGATTGAAAATGTTCACGGACGGACGGACGGACGACGGACGACGGACGACGGACACATTGCCATAACAATAGCTCACCTGAGCTTGAGCTTGCTCAGGTGAGCTAAAAATTAGTTAAAAAGTATGTTAAAGCCCCGGTAAAGCCACGGGGTTACGTCCCCGCATATTTTGGCGAAGTTAAAGCCCCAGGGTTGTCCCCGCAGTGCGGGGCATCGTGACAGGTTAAAACCCCGGGGTATGCCCGGCTATGTCCCGGCTATTCCCCGGGCCAGGGGGGGGGGGGGGGGGGGGGGCGGGGATTTCCATTGACTGGTTGCATTACATGCGATGGCTCGAAATGCAACTCGTCGAAAAATGCGATCGCTGGAAATAATGTTCAAGTCCCGCGGACACATTTCTCGCTATTTTGCTATACGATGACTCGAAATTGATGTCGAAGTTTATGTTTGGCTAATTTTCAAGGCACCTCCGGTTCCGACTTATATGGCGATCATTTTCAATTTTAATTAAATCATTGCTGGTAATAAGCTTTCAGTGATACGACGCCTACATCTATATTAAAAGCTTATAAAATGTCAGACGCATTTTGATATCTGCTCTGGCATTTTAATAATATTTTGCCTCTAATGAATTCTATATTAGATTTTATCCCGTCAACACAGTGCATATGTGCCGTGAAACACGACACATGCCGTGAAACATTTTTGATATCCAGTCAATACTATTTTTGCATTTTACAGCCATTTTTAGGTGTTGACGGGATAAATAGATTAGTAGGTTAGTGCCGTGGAATGGGAAAAAATATCTGGCCCGGCACGAAACGGGATGTGCTTGGCAGAGCCTCGCCCATCCCGTTTCCTGAGCCTTGCCAGATATTTTTTCCCATTCACGGCACTAACCTACTATTCTCTATCTATTTTCCTTATTTCTGAACCAAAGTATATGTTGTGACCACTCATTTGAACCGTCTCTGCGAGACGGTTCAAATGAGTGGTCACAACATATACTTCTGATGAGAAATAAAGAAATTATTGAGCCATGCCGGATATTTTTTCCCATTCACGGCACTAACCTACTATTCTCTATATTCGGAAACTTTCAGCATAATTTGTGAAAACTATATGTATTGTTATTGTCACAACCACCTGTTGCATTAATTATGTGCGCCGCTATTTATAGTGAATACTGGACCTTTTCTCCTTTTCGACTTTGATAATAATTGAAATAAAGACAGTTTTGTAGAATACATGTAGTTTATTTAATTTCGCATGATAACTAATCTGCGAATAAATATTATAATCATCTAAAACATGGATACATTCTATTGTGCTTTCTTTATTTCCTAAATCCGACGGGTACAGTAGTCGGCAAATATAACAAAATCGAAAGATGCGATGGCTCGAAAGATGCGATCACTCGAACAAAATGTGCGGTCCCGTGGCATTTCGAACCATCGCGATTTATACCTTAAATTCAAGATGGCGTCCAAGATGGCCAACAAATAAGGATATTCGATTTTTGTTACAATTTGGGGCAAATGTTCTGTAAAAGTGGCAAAACTAGTGGAGTTATACTTTGTAAGCCGACCAGATGAATATGTCATCGTTATTTTAGTGACATATTTGATTTAATAAATTAAAAACGTAAAGATAATGAAAATTTGTAGTCCGAGAAATAGTCAGCCCTCAGCCACAGTGCAAATGAGCAAGCCGATCCGGGGTTATATTGTTCGCAAACATAACAGCCACGATGGAACATATCATTTAAATATACTATTTGCTAGACTTATTTTGACCTACTATATGGCCAACAGTGTATATCACGAGCAGACTGCGCGGATGCTTAAGCCTTAGGCAGACACTAGCCGCAAAGACAATAAACCCGATTTATCCAGCCACAGTTACATCATTCAGTATTCTTAAAATAGCCCAGATCGTGTCTAGCACACAAAAGTGGGACATTTATATGAAACAGTGTTAAAACCTGAGACAGACCAGCGGTGTTATATCCAGACGTTAAAAGTACATCCGTCAAGTGAACCATTTCACCCAAAAGTAACTGGAATGGGTTTTGATATGTAAATTCTGTGACCAATCCAATCATTACAACATGATTTTCAGACTAGTCTATTTATGAAAAGGGGGCGTTTTTGCTCTGAAATAATTTTATATGAAGATTACTTGCAAAAAGTGCAGATCCTGATGAGACGGCTCGTCACGATCTGGATCTACACTGTTTGCCAATACCACTATAAAGGCCCGTGGTGTTGAAAGGGTTAATACCTACATGTACATACAATATGTGTTGGTATAAAACGTTTACTTTTTTCAAATAAATCTTAAACGCTCTGTTTCTAGGATAATGTCTTAGATATAACGTTGTTTTTCAGATGATCCATTTTACAACCTAGTAAGTCTAGTAGAATAAGTAAACAAGAACGCTGTTTTGTCAAATACAATTATATTCAATTTTAAATAATGTTTCGCACACAAAGAAATGCAAGTATAAACGAGCCACGATTGCACGTATCAGCTAAAATAATCTATATGAAACCCATATAATATTCGACCGATATTGATGTTGAACGTCTGACTTATTTTGCCATTTATTTTAATGACATTGGAAATTGACACACAATTCAGGGCACATGAATAATACAATTGCGCATGCGCCTACGAGTTGTGTTTGAATTTTCGATGCCACTTACTGAACATATATGGGCCGCGCTCTGTGAAAACCAGCCTTAATGACAACATCATGAAAGCCTGAAAATGACGTCGCAATGTTACGCTTAAATTTACCAACGTCACGTCGGATTTTGACACTTGAAATAGTTGCGTCATTGCAATAAGTTGGCGTTGTCCTATTTATAACCGTACGCTTTACTATGTGTGGCTCACAAACATTTTAATGCTGGATACGCGTGCAGAATGTTACAGTTGTTTCCATAGTGGTTCAGACATTTGTTTACATAGTGGTTCAGACAGTTGTTTCCATAGTGGTTCAGACAGTTGTTTCCATAGTGGTTCAGACAGTTGTTTACATAGTGGTTCAGACAGTTGTTTCCATAGTGGTTCAGACAGTTGTTTCCATAGTGGTTCAGACAGTTGTTTCCATAGTGGTTCCATCAGTTGTTTCCATAGTGTCAGACAGTTGTTTACATAGTGGTTCAGACAGTTGTTTACATAGTGGTTCAGACAGTTGTTTCCATAGTGGTTCAGACAGTTGTTTACATAGTGGTTCAGACAGTTGTTTCCATAGTGGTTCAGACATTTGTCTGTATTCTCGGTTTCCTTCAAGGAAACACGTAGTGATTTTGTCGATTATCTTTTATAATGTATGGACGACTTGTGCCCTGACATTTGAAACTAAATAACCATACAACCGGTAATTTTTAGATAACACCATCACAGAATCAGTATTATGTAACAAATAGAACTGGGCACAGGGCTTAATTCGTTTAATTTACTGTTTCGCCTGTCGAATGTTTAAAAAAATCAACATAAAAATACGATTTGGAAATTTTTAGAAAAATAAGCGTATCACAGATGTATAAATATGGTAGTGCCAAAATATACGCCGCTCCTGGCATATCTCATCATGGTGACACTGGGTTAAACATGTTTTAGTATTTAGTGTGTTGGTATTGTGTCACATGCATATTTACTGCGAGACAATACTCATGATAATTGTAATACATAATTGTAGCCACCAAGGACGTAGCCTACTGATTTACTGATTTCTATATATATTTCTGTATATATATATCTGCTACCACTTACGTGTACATTGTCACGTAATATTTAGCGACTTTCAAAAATATCACCTTGAATCAGCCGTACGATTGCCGTTTGATAACAATGTAAATATTCTTTAAAATGACCACTTGCAAATATGGTTATATAAATGTATAGTAATGTTACTAGTATATTTGCAATCATTGCAGACACTGATCAGACTGCACAGATGCACAGGTCTCCAACATTTAAAAATTTAAGAAGTCCGACTTTGGCAGATTGTTGTTAAATTGTACTAAATAATGCACGTCTGCGTGCTTTGTTTGTTATCAAAGGGCCGTTCTAGTCGGAGGCGTGTAAATAATATAAAGCAAATGCACATGCACACATTAAACGAACAATAGTCGCAGGGTGTGGAGCGTGATTCCAACAAAATCAATGTTGTGATCGGGACAAATTTAGTGCGTAAATCACTGACTGTGTTATAATGTGCAGTTATGCAAAATGCATGTACGTACGCCACGGTGCCTTTTCAGGCGGATCCAGGATTTCACGTTAGGGTGGGGGGGGGAGGGGCGGGACTTCTTAATTGAAATAGTTTACTATACTTTGGAACTAGCACCGTTTGTTCGTCGACCAAGCGGAGCTGGGGAGACTGCTAGGTGGGTCCGGCGGTTTGCCCTCCGGAATATGTTTGATATTTACACCTCATTTTTCTGCGTTATGTCGCATTTTAGAGCAAAACTAATTTTACTCGCAACATTTTAGGGGTGGGTGGGGGGGGGGGGGGGCGCCGGGGTTTCCCCTAAGTGAATCCGCCCTTGTTTTTAGCATGGCTGTTTCTTTGTTTACAAAGGAGCTGAATGTACTTTTTCTGAAATACAACAAAACTAAATTGCACATTTCATTTTCAAATTAATTATTCCCGACGAGAGAATGTACTGCCGGTGTTTTTATCGGGACATGTAACAATTATACAACCATGTATGTTACATCTCCACATTTTCCCGGCAATGGCGGTGGTGGCCAGTCGAGGGAGTGGGTGTCAGCGCAGCATTTTTCCATAGACCTGCTACCTGCTAGTACGGGGTACATGTACATTAGCCCGTCCGCCAGTCATATTGGCTACACAGGAAAATGTTCTTCCCGCTTTCTGAGATGTAAATTTAATTCCGAGAGTCGGGGAATGAACAGTTGATTTTTAATTTGTTTAAAAATGCCCGGGAGTGTCCGACTACCCTCTAGACCCCATTGGGCGCTGAAGTCATTGATATGAGCAGCTATATGCCTATCTAAATTCTGGTCATTCATTTCTACAGAAAAAAATGCATTTGTTTCAATCACCGATACGATGTGCATATAATTTACAATTTCCAACACCAGGAATGCCGTTTCGTTTTTTGGTCTTTGGTGACGTATTGCCTAAATCAATAAATGACGTCACAATTAACTGTAAATGACGTCAATTCTGAAATAATTACAATGTATCTTTCTGACGACACACGTATATGAATCTATTATGGCGATGGTGGCAAATTACGAAGCCACAGATCATAGATTTAAAATCGATAGTTGTGCGTTTGTTTTGTTCACAACATGTACATATCATATTTTTATTCTGATCAATGTTTGATAGTATACATACTAACACTTGTAGATACATTTAACACCGTCAATGAGTCTATGAACACTCATTTCTACTGTAGGCTGTTGAGTTGCATTGTACACACGTCGCCGTTCAATAACGTCATTTTCTCGATGACGTTACGTTTTTCAAATTCACATGGTGTTAGAAAAAGTGAGATAAAACAAAAATTATTAAACATAATTGCATTTCCTTTTCATAATATTGTTTTTGAAAGAAAATGTAAACAAGTTAAAATCAAAAATTGTGTCATTAAGGCTGGTTTTCCCAGAGCGCGGCCCATATTATATCATAGCTGTTTTTTTCCTTATATGTAATGAAGTATCGGCGAAAAACGGCGATGCGATAAGGGAGATAATTCCGGGAAAGGACTCGTATTTGGAAGTGACTGGAGAAATGGGGCTTCCGTAGCATTTTTTCACCAAAATTGCACGGTATACTTAATTTGCTAAGAAATGTTCAATTTACGGATAAATTTATTAATTTTTATTTTACTGAATTTATTACATTATCACAGCCAAAATCTGAATTTATTACATTATGACAGCCATTTTTTTCTCAAAAGGACACTCATTTTTTGCAGTGCTAATTTGCCTGTAGCCTATTTCATCAACATTGCAAAGTATACTTTTCTAGCAAAGTATACTTTGAGGGAGAAATTTTCAATTTTAGGATAAATTTATTATACTGAATTTATTACATTATCACAGCCAATTTGGCTGTGATAATGTAATAAATTCAGTATAATAACGTTGCATAGCTTTAATCATCAAAAATATGAAGTCGTTAGTTCTATAAGAATTTTTTTTCTCGCGAAAATGAATGATTGCTCACTCAAAGTACACTTTGCTTGATAAGTATGCTTTGCAATTTTTAATGAAATGAGCTACTGATCTTTGCGATCAGTGTAGACACAGACCAGCCGCACAGTCTGATCAATATCCACACTGTTCGCCATGTTTAGTCAATTTCACGCCCAACATGCTTCTAACAAGCAGCAGTGATCCGTATATGAATGAGCACGGTTGTAGAGCAAGAGCTCTACAGGCCAGAAATGCAATAAGCCCCATCTCTCTAGTCGCATATGAAACGAGCCATGTGATTTTGTACCTAAGATGATGTGCGGTATCTTATCTAATATATTTCACAATTTTCCGTAAATGAAGTGTTCACCGAAAATGCGGACTAGAATCCCGAAAATGCAATGTGCTACGTCATTTGCAGAAAATATCACAGTATCTGTAAATTATTTTCGTGAAAAATCGCACGTTTTCTTAGCTACACAATCACCTGGGGCCCGTTTCACTAACCTTCGTACGACTAAAATGTTCGTAAGTGCAAAATTATGATACTCTGTAAATTTTACATTAACAATGTTTTCTTGTAAACAAGTATTGTTGATATCCTGTCAATACGACCTAATCACTGTCAATACGACCTAATCACTGTCAATACGACCTAATCACTACGACATAATCACTGTCAATACGACCTAATCACTGTCAATACGACCTAATCACTGTCAATACGACCTAATCACTGTCAATACGACCTAATCACTACGACCTAATCACTGTCATGCGACCTAATCACTGTCAATACGACCTAATCACTGTCAATACGACCTAATCACTACGACCTAATCACTGTCAATACGACCTAATCAACTGTCAATACGACCTAATCACTGTCAATACGACCTAATCACTGTCAATACGACCTAATCACTACGACCTAATCACTGTCAATACGACCTAATCACTGTCAATACGACCTAATCACTGTCAATACGACCTAATCACTACGACCTAATCACTGTCAATACGACCTAATCACTGTCAATACGACCTAATCACTGTCAATACGACCTAATCACTGTCAATACGACCTAATATGTGCGGTGACTGGGGTTATTTTGTTTGCATTTTAAAGCCATTTGTAGGTGTTGACGGGTTAAATAGAATAGTAGGTTAGTGCCGTGAATGGGAAAAAATATCTGGCGCGGCACGGAAACGCGATGTGCTCGGCAGAGCCTCGCCCATCCCGTTTCCTGAGCCTTGTCAGATATTTTTTCCCATTCACGGCACTAACCTACTATTCTCTATATATTTGATGATTAAAAACATGCAGTATTCCTATGCTTTATGTATTACATTACCACAGTCATTGTTTTTATTAGAAAATATTATATTTCTTTAAATAAAATTATTAATGATTTTCTGCATAAATTCAAAGTTCCCTCAAAGTGTGCTTAGCTAGAAATAATTACTGTCTGCTTCAGGAAACCTGACCAAATCTTACGGCTATATAAACAATGCAAACACACTATCTTTTTATAATATTAAATATTTAAGAATGAGCCTTTTTTTATTTCGTGAAAGTTGGTCCAATATTTATTTTATTGCGAACAAAGCTATTTCGCAGGATTTAACATGGGGATATTTTTCTAATTTTAGAAATAGTGTACAGAGTTTCAACATTTAAACCTGTGTTTTCTTAGTTACACCATTTCCAAGCTATCTAGCCAGGTTACGGAGTCAATTTCCTTCCATCTATGTCGACTCCTCTCCCAGCTCCTCCACCACATTTTTCCCCATGTTAAATTCACATTAATTTGTTTAGAGAACTCTTGTTTCGTAATAAAATAAAAAAAAATGACGAAATTACCCAAAATAAAAAGAAGGCTCATACTTGAATTATTTTGATAGAATTAGTAGTATCCAAACGATTTGTTTTCATTGTTTATTTGTCATTGTGTATATAGCCGTAACATTTGGGCAGGTTTCGTAAAACAGACTATAGCTAGATACGTATACATAGCGGTGAAATCAGTTTTAGCTAGTAAGCCGAGCGACTAACTGGGATTCTCGAATACTATTACCACGGTAGCACAAATGTAAATGCTTTGATTGAACGACGGCACTGGCTCGATGACCTTGCATGTCGGGACCGACTATTTAAGTCCCCATCCGATAGGACGAGGCTAGCTCGCCAAGCACACGCCGAATCGACCATTCGCAGCGGGTAGCTGTACGTTTTCCGCTGTACAGACAATAGGGGTTTAATCCTGATTGTCCCACATTTGAGTGTCCAGTAGTCCTGATTGTCCCACATTTGGTTTTTACAGGTAACTGGATTTTGCATATTTCAGGCTATAGTCTTTTTCAATAAAGTAACATTGTATGCCAGTTATACTTGTATATATGAGCCGCGCCGTGCGAAAATCGGGCTTAATGACAACATTTTCAGTTTTTACTTTTTCGCGTATTCTGAATTGTACATCTTTTAAAAGCCATATGCCGCAAAAATTATCAATGTATCCCAATTACTTTTCATTTTAGAAGTAGTTTTATGACGCGTGGTAAAATCTTATATGACGTTTTAGATCAATGCAGTCGAAATTACGACGTTTTCATCAACGGCGTATACAAGGGTTGTTGATCCGGACAAGTCCTATAGATTTGTCATCTTTTATCGCATGTCAACCAAATTTGGATATCTCGTAGCCTGGCCAAGTGTCTCCCATTAGGCCAAGACAAAGTATGAACATAATGTGAATGGTTCGTGTTGCAGTTGCTAATGTAACGTCATGTTTTGGATTGCGGCCCAAGTAACGTAATTTCGAATGAATATCAACTTCTGTTTTTCATTTTAATCCTGTATCTCCAACTTGAAAATGGAAACAGAGCATACTGCAAATAACCCTAGGGCTATGATATTACCTGTAACAAAATCCTGATTGTCCCACATGGAAAATGACCAGATTTAACAAATGTGAGACAATCAGGACTACACCTGCAAGGTATCGCTACGCCACTCTGCACAGTAAAACTGTGTGCAACAGAAACACTGTGCGTAATAACATTTACACTTCACCTGCAGGGTATTGACGTTCATACTTCGCTATATTGCTATTTAGAGAACATTCTACAATATGACACAAACTTATTACCATAAGCATACATACATAATAAAGTGTGTATCAGCAAAATACCACGAAGTAGAAAGTAAACAAAGAACGCTTCAAACGCACATTTGAAAAGACTACGCCGTCATAACTCGTATGTAATTCCGTGTAATTAAATGTAATTATAGTTATACGCGTATGATATTTATGAATTGCGTGTAAGTAATTACATTCTTTCAATGTTCCGGGTTTGAATACATTAAATAACATAAACCCGGATCTGGGTATATCATCCAGAACGCATATGTGACCCGCCATAACAAAATAGGTGTTCATTGGGTCAATGCCCAGTGTAACTCCTGTGGCCTTTTCACTCAACGTCGTACGACTAGAATGTTCGTAAGTGCAAATTTAGGATGGTCTGGAAATTTCAATGAATGGATTTATATTTATTGAACATAGATATGCAGCCTATGTTCAATAAATGTAAATCCATCAATAAAATGCTGAATAAATGTAAATCCAATAAGTGTTCACAAGAAAACATGAATATTATAGGAATGAATGGCCTTTTTGTGGTTTGGAATTTATCGGGGTATAGGCCGGAAGGCCTCGTCCAGTATTCCCGCGACTTTTCCAAGTTTATATCCCCGATAAATTCCACAAAACGACCATTCATTCCTTATGATTTCAGCATTTGAAATAATTCATCAAGAAAATGTGTTTATTTTCCGTTTTCTTAAGAATTATTTTAACTGCGCCTCACGGTTACGGAAAGCAGTTCGGCGTGGGAGTTTACTGGGATATGAATTTTGGACAGAGACTTGCTACGGGCCAATCAAATGTTAGGGAATTGTGTAAATATTTTTGTGCTGGAATTATAAACAGTATAATAATGCAAATAAACACGTCTGATACATGAAATGGCGAATTAATGTTTGTTTTGTCCGAACAATATCATATCTAAAGAATGAAAGAGAAAAGAAAATGTCTCATAATATTACAACCCGGGATGTGGGCATCCAGGTTTAATTACGTACTACGTAGTAATGTAACTCTAGTTTAGTCAACTTCAGCATTGTACAATATGATAATCAAAAAAATAAAATATGTTCCCAACCATGTAGCTGGGGGGGGGAAATCAAAGTCTTATCTTCTGTATAGAAGCTTTGCCATATTATGTTGGATGCAACACACTACTTGCTGATATTGGAAACGTATTTAATGCTAAGAGGTCAACACAAATATTCTATATTTGTGTTTTAGTCGACATGGCCGTACTTACTCGGTTCCAGTTCACGAGGGACATTATACACGCCCGGACGTTGTCGATGCATGTCATGCTATTATTAGCACAGTACAACTCATGAGAACACCAGATTGCCTTGTATTTACGAACCGTGAAGCCCCAAATCAGGCCGTGCAATCGCACGGCCTGATTAGGGTCTACACTGATCGCCGTGAATGTATCGTAACATTCAATACTATTCTAATTACATGTATGAATGTAGATTTGTAGTCTACCGTTTGCTTGACAGCGCACAGTCTGTCTTAATAGGTGACAGTAATAAACTAAGTCACGTGCTGTCATTGAGACATATTGTGTTATTATAAAACGTAATACCCGGGTGGAAATATCATAACAGCGGAGCGGCTATATGGGCGCTTGCACATATTTCGGCTAGTTTCTTCAGCGATACGGGAAGAAACTTGGAAATGGCGTCGCTAGATGAGCTGCGTATCGTGCTGGTAGTCATAATACTGGCCATAGTCTGCCAGCTGATCGGAATGTTCACCCCCGGGATGTTTATTTTTGAAATAATGGAAACCCACGATCTAGGTGTGTCGGACCTTTTACGCGAACGACGGAACGTCCACAGTGATGTTGATACAGTTGTTGGACGCCAGAAAAGAAGAAGTGGAGGTGGTGTGGGAGATGGCACGGGTGGTTACTGGAGCCCGGGAGGCATGTGGTCATCGGGAGGTGGTAGTAGCACAGATGGACATGGTGGTAACCCAGGCTGGCATGGACCGGGGAATTGGAGCGACGATGATTACGGTGGCGGCGGTGACTACTGGGGCGATTATGATTACGGCGATAGCGACGACGACGATGGTGATGAAGGCGAAACCAACCATGGTTGGCCAGGATCGGGGGCGGGCTGGGGAGACGGGCATCACGGACATAAGAATGGCAGCAAGTCGAAAACGACGAAACGTCCAGCCACTACTACTGCGAGGCACCGACCACCAACCACTAAACGCCCGACGACGAAGGTTACCTCATGGCGGCCGACCACGACGGCCCGACCGTGGTGGATGCCAACATCAACGACAGCGCCACCACAGTGGCCGGGGCGACACACGAAACGACCATCAACAACAACTCGATCAACAACGCGGCGACGGACTACACGTCGACCAACAACGCGGCGACCAACAACGCGTCGACCCACCACAACGCGGCGACCCACCACAACGCGTAGACCGCCAACGCGTCAAACAACGACAACGCGCCAACCAATAAGAACAACAACATGGCATTGGCGACCGAAGACAACGGTGTTGCCACGGCGACAAACAACAACAGAACCAGATTTGCCTTGGGAGACAACAGCAGCGGAACCAGTCTGGCCTTGGGAGACAACAACAGCGGACCCACATTGGCCTTGGGAGCCAAAGACAACGGAATCAGATTGGCCTTGGGAGACAACAACAACGGACCCAGATTGGCCTTGGGAGACAACAACAATACAACCAGATTGGCCTTGGGAGCCAACAACAGCGGAGCCAGATTTGCCATGGGAGCCAAAGACAACGGAATCAGATTGGCCTTGGGAGCCGAAAACAACAACAACAGCGGAACCAGGCTGGCCTTGGGAGACAACAACAGCGGACCCACATTGGCCTTGGGAGCCAAAGACAACGGAATCAGATTGGCCTTGGGAGCCAAAAACAACAATAACAGCGGAACCAGACTGGCCTTGGGAGACAACAACAGTTAACACAGATTGGCCTTGGGAGACAACAACAGCGGAACCAGACTTGGCCTTGGGAGACAACAACAATTAACAACCCAGTTGCTGGGAGGCCTTCCAACACAGCGAGCCAGATTTGCCATGGGAGCAAACAAACGGAATCAGATTGGCCTTGGGAGCCGAAAACAACAACAACAGCGAACCAGGCGGCTTGGAGAGAACAACAGCGGACCCACATTGGCCTTGGGAGCCAAAGACAACGGAATCAGATTGGCCTTGGGAGCCAAAAAACAACAATAACACAACCGATGGCCTTGGAGACAACAACAGCAACCCACATTAGGCCTTGGGGAGCCAAAGGAACAACGATGAATCAGATTGGCCTTGGGAGCCAAAAACAACACAACAACAGAGGAACAGACCTTTGGAACACTTCAGATTGGCCTTGGGAGACAACAACAGCGGAACAGACTGGCTTGGGAGAGGCAACAACAAAGGGACCCAGATTGGCCTTGGGAGCCAAAGACAACGGAATCAGATTGGCCTTGGGAGCCAAAAACAACAACAACAGCGGACCCATGGTGGCCTTGGGGACAACCATCAACAGCAAGAACAACAGCAAAGACAACAACACCAACATATCCGGGGTGGCGTTGGGTACAGACAACAACATCCGATGCATGGTGGACTACGGGAAAAATAACAACTCTCCCTCCAGGTAGGTGTATTCACTAGTTGCGAACAGTAACTAACTTAGAAAAGTGGGTTCCCGGTTTTTGCAAAATTGTTGAACATATATCGATACTGTTCAGCCGTATACTCTTATGTTCGATTCAGTCGAATAACTATTGTTACAGTAACTATTGTATTGTTACTACATGGTCTGATGGTTTTCACGTAATTGCAACGTTCAAACGGCTTGAACCAATACATATAAGTGTATGTTAAATGTATTTGAAATGCGAAACGTACATATATGCGTTTACATGAGTTGCAATTTATGTTTGAATTATTGATCATGTACTGTATTTTGTTTATACATAATGTATATTCCTTTATCATGTGTATGTGTTTTAAAAACAGTGCGTCAATTTTTAAATGTTAACTATGCGTTTAAATGAGTTGCCATGCATGTTTGAAGTACAATTATGTTGTCATTTATATTTGCTATGTGAATGATATATTTATATTGTTTTAATTAGCAAAGTGTGTATAGTTAAAATACATGCATTTAGATCATCGAATATCAAAGTGGTCATAATATACCCAGGGTATTTACATTCTATATGTTAGACAATGGAAGGCTAATACTTAGTATTAGCTATTTAGAAATAGAAATCGAATGCAAGTATGCAGTAATCAAATGACAATATGCTGTTTTAACACAGGCACAAATCTAATGCCATGTCGTTTTGCGCCATATCTTTATGGCGTTAAACAGTTAGTAATTATTCACTTTGAGTTTGTTTTGGAGAAATATAAAGAATAGTCGGTATACATTTTGTATAACAAATTCGTTAATTATAATAGTGATTCTACACAGTCACAGTACAGTGGGGTCAGCGTGTAAGTGCACAAGAACGAACACGACAGGTTGGTTCGCTACCCACCCAAAGTGTATGTT
>CM055265.1:120693318-120812738 GCA_029237695.1 Conchocele bisecta | reverse complement strand
AAGGCGTAACAGAGTTGTATTTTAAAATATCCTGCACATCTTCATCGTTACACTGTAACGGTGTAACGACTGTAACGACTGTAACGAAACGCCAAACAAATTGGACATGTTTTCTAGGGGACCATAACAATGATAAAAAGTGTAATGTATAGGGAAATACTGTAACAAAGCACAACAAGGTGTAACTGAGTTGCATTTTATAATATCCTGCACATCTTCATCGTTACACTGTAACGGTGTAACGACTGTAGCGAAAGGCCAAACAAATTGTACATGTTTTCTAGGGGACCGTAACAATGATAAAGTGTGTAACGTATGGGGAAATACTGCAACAAAGCGTAACAAGGTGTAACAGAGTTGTATTTTAAAATATCCTGTACATCTTCATCGTTACACTGTAACGGTGTAACGACTGTAACGAAAGGCCAACACAATTGGACATGTTTTCTAGGGGACCGTAACAATGATAAAATGTGTAACGTATACTCCTGGGAAATACTGTAACAAAGCGTAACAAGGTGTAACAGAGTTGTATTTTAAAATATTATGCACATCTTCATCGTTACACTGTAACGGTGTAACGACTCTAACGAAAGGCCAACACAATTGGACATGTTTTCTAGGGGACCGTAACAATGATAAAATGTGTAACGTATGGGGAAATACTGTAACAAAGAGTAACAAGGCGTAACAGAGTTGTATTTTAAAATATCCTGCACATCTTCATCGTTACACTGTAACGGTGTAACGACTGTAACGACTGTAACGAAAGGCCAAACAAATTGGACATGTTTTCTAAGGGACCATAACAATGATAAAAAGTGTAATGTATGGTGAAATACTGTAACAAAGCGTAACAAGGTGTAACAGAGTTGTATTTTAAAATATCCTGCACATCTTCATCGTTACACTGTAACGGTGTAACGACTGTAACGAAAGGCCAAACAAATTGGACATGTTTTCTAGGGGACCGTAACAATGATAAAGTGTGTAACGTATGGGGAAATACTGCAACAAAGAGTTACAAGGTGTAACAGAGTTGTATTTTAAAATATCCTGCACATCTTCATCGTTACACTGTAACGGTGTAACGACTGTAACGAAAGGCCAAATAAATTGGACATGTTTTCTAGGGGACCGTAACAATGATAAAATGTGTAACGTATGGGGAAATACTGTAACAAAGCGTAACAAGGTGTAACAGAGTTGTATTTTAAAATATCCTGCACATCTTCATCGTTACACTGTAACGGTGTAATGACTGTAACGAAAGGCCAAACAAATTGGACATGTTTTCTAGGGGACCGTAACAATGATAAAGTGTGTAACGTATGGGGAAATAGTGCAACAAAGCGTAACAAGGTGTAACAGAGTTGTATTTTAAAATATTCTGCACATCTTCATCGTTACACTGTAACGGTGTAACGACTGTAACGAAAGGCCAACAAAATTGGACATGTTTTCTAGGGGACCGTAACAATGATAAAATGTGTAACGTATAGGGAAATACTGTAACAAAGTGTAACAATGTGTAACAGAGTTGTATTTTAAAATATTCTGCACATCTTCATCGTTACACTGTAACGGTGTAACGACTGTAACGAAAGGCCAACAAAATTGGACATGTTTTCTAGGGGACCGTAACAATGATAAAGTGTGTAACGTATAGGGAAATACTGTAACAAAGTGTAACAATGTGTAACAGAGTTGTATTTTAAAATATTCTGCACATCTTCATCGTTACACTGTAACGGTGTAACGACTGTAACGAAAGGCCAACAAAATTGGACATGTTTTCTAGGGGACCGTAACAATGATAAAGTGTGTAACGTATAGGGAAATACTGTAACAAAGTGTAACAATGTGTAACAGAGTTGTATTTTAAAATATTCTGCACATCTTCATCGTTACACTGTAACGGTGTAACGACTGTAACGAAAGGCCAACAAAATTGGACATGTTTTCTAGGGGACCGTAACAATGATAAAGTGTGTAAAGTATAGGGAAATACTGTAACAAAGCATAACAAGGTGTAACAGAGTTGAATTTTATAATATCCTGCACATCTTCATCGTTACACTTTAACGGTGTAACGACTGTAACGAAAGGCTACAAAAATAGGACATGTTTTCTAGGGAACCGTGTAACGTATGGGGAAATACTGTAACAAAGCGTAACTACGGGGCGCCATGCAGGACAGGTTAATTATGTGTACAAAACCAATTTTGTCCAGACAAAATTGAGTTTTGTAACACTAAAAATCACAAAATTCAATTCTGTGTCACAAAATTCAATTCTAGACCTGAGAGCATGCCCATATATAGAGAATACCAGGCTAGTGTATTTTGATATCAAGTTTATCAGGCAAGGCTAGGAAACGCGTAGGAATTCCGATGCTTGCCGAGGAATTCCTACCGTTTCCGAGCCGAGCCTGATAAACTTGATATTAAAATACACTAGTCTGGTATTCTATTTATCAGGTAACGTTTTTATGCTCCGAAAATGACATTAGATGACGTCGTATTCTAACAGTAGATCTAACATTGTGAAACAAATGGTATTGGATCTGTGCCTACTAGTTGCGAAGTTCGTGTTTTCGCAACTATGTGTCTAAAGCATTATTTACAGTATAACACCATCTTAGTATCCATGGTATCTACACAAATACTACAAATGGTTTCCTCAAATGGCCCAATACACACATTCTGTTTATAAACACAGACAGCAGTCAGAACACAGGTCACAGCGCGTGTATTATTGATTTAACTGGGGCAGATGTACCTTGCGATACACAATAAATGAGGTCTGTACTCGCGGGAGATCTACATGTACATGAATTATGTGTACAATTATAACGCAAATGAGTTTAAATACGAATGGGTTTGTCAACGTTTAACTGCTTGGAGATAGTTGAAGCAAAATGGCAGAATGAGAAATGAATCATCGGCAGAATGAGAAATGAATCATCGACATTGAATGTGTAGATCGGCGACCGTGACTCATTTCTTCAGTGCAGTTCCTGACCAATGGTAGTCCTTCTTACATGCGTGTGCAGAATTGAATTTTGTGACACAGAATTGAATTTTGTTACACAGAATTGACAGAATTGAATTTTGTGACACAGAATTGAATTTTGTGGCACAAAAGTGAATTTTGTGACACAGAATTGAGTTGTGTGGCACAAAAGTGAATTTTGTGACACAGAATTGAATTTTGTTACACAGAATTGAATTTTGTGGCACAAAAGTGAATTTTGTGGCACAAAAGTGAATTTTGTGACACAGAATTGAGTTTTGTGACACAGAATAGAATTTTGTGGCACAAAAATGAATTTTGTGGAACAAAATTGAGCCATGTCCCACTTGGCGCCCCATACTTGGCGCCCCGTAGTAACAAGGTGTAACAGAGTTGTATTGTAAAATATCTTGCAAGTTACTACAGCATTTCTACATATTTGACATACTCCATTTCCTGGCATTTCAATTTTCATCTCTTATGTATTTATATATTCTGCATAATATCATTGCTACAATGGAATATACATTTTACTATATAATTCTTAATTCACATTTTAGTTATTCATCAGTGGACCATCATCCAGTGTGTAGCTGACATACCTGGTATCAAAGTATAGCTAATATTAAACAATTTTTTGGTAAATGGTTAATAGAGCAGGTGCTACACATATATACTATATCCAATTGCCAAACTGAATTTCAGATGTAGTCTTATATTGAGCCAAGAACACTCACAAATGTAACAACAATACCTGTGTTCTCATACACAGCACAGGGAGTCTGTGTGGGCCATAAATCACAGTCAGAAACAAATACCCATATACACTTCTCAGTTAGAACAATGGGAAAACAGACAACTTACAAAAATGGATATTCAGCTCTAAATTAATTGTCTTACCAAGGAAGTTTTTTATCAGGATATACACGGATAAAATGGGAAAATAGGCAACTTACAGAAATTTATGTTTTTGGTTCATATGGCAGTGACCGCATTAATGGAGCTTAAAGGTTTTCAGCCAGTGTAGAGGAGCTTAAAGGTACATGCCCACTCAGTAGGCACACAATGTTCTTTATAGGAATTAAATAAATGTACAATTGTGTCACTATTCCACCAGTTCTAAAAATTACGAGTGCCCGATATACGAATATAATCATTTAATAATGTTTATTTTACTGACCGTGACGCGCGATGGTATCAGGCTATTTTCATATGCAAATGAGGTATGATATTTTTTCATTATTTATGCTAATTAAAAGCGTCTCCTGAACAAATAATATTTTCGACAACTTATAAAGTAAGTTTGTTTGTTTGTTTGTTTATTGGTGTGTAACGACCTATCAACAGCTAAGGTCATGTAAGGCCGTGCAAACGGGTTCGATCCCGTTTTAACCTGCTGCATTGGGGGGAAAATTCCAAAATCAGAACGGAATATTTACATCGAGAAACAATAGTTTCAACCCTAAAATTAGAATAACCTGAACTGGTGGCAGGTCCATACCACACCAAAGTCACTTGGCCCCTTCCCCTAAAATAGGATTACGAATAATCGTAATACTCACATAAGGGGTATAACCAGATTCAACTGTCACATACAAAATGCCAAAGACGTATGTGAGGGCCAAACCAGGTCTCCAGTCGGAATTCCGGTAAGGATGAAACCCGATCATTAAATTACCCATCGCTTGCACCCACCTTCCATTCACTTATAAAGTAAGATCATTGCACATAAAAACATAAATACAGAGAATAAATAGTAATGTCCGTTAACATTTTAAGGAAACACGATTATCGCCCCTGATATCAGTGTGGAAATTTATGTCTGATATAAAATGTATAATAATGCCAATCAATACGTGGGGTAATGGTGAATGAATGTTTATTTTGCCAGAAAATGTCTCAGATGATGTTTCTGATATATATATAACATTGTGTGTCTACTGAGTGGGCATGGGCCTTTAAAGGTTTTGCAGCCAGTGTAGATCCAGATCAGCATTTGTATCCGCACAGTCTGATCAGGATCTGCACTGTTCGCTATTCCATCAATAAAACACCCGTCATGCCTGTAACAATACCGGTTTTCTCATACATACCTATATGTACATACCACAGGGTGACTGTGGGGCCATAAATCACACATAATTAAATAAATGTAAACTCATTATAGTCTATAATATGGACGTTGTCAGTAAACACATGTAAATACATTATAGTCTATCATGTAGACTTTGTCACTATCATACAGGCAAGGCTCATATCCCGGTCAGTAGCATGCCGGTCAGGGTATACACTGTATTATGATGCATGAAAACAAAATACCAGATTCTTATCCCGCATCCATCTTTGTTACACTTGTTACACTGTTACACTGTAACACAGAAAATAACTTCTGGTTTTCACACTGTGTCTTTTCGTTACAGTTGTTACTGTAACATGGGGGAAAATGCCTTCGTTACACTTGTTACACCGTTACACTGTAACACAGAAAATAACTTCTGGTTTGCACACTGTGTCTTTTCGCTACAGTTGCTGTAACATGGGGGGAAATACCTTCGTTACACTCGTTACACTGTTACACCGTAACGAAATGGGCACCTCCTGCCAGTTGGTATCTTTTTGTGCAGTATATGCGAATCTAAGGACCCGTTCTATACCTGATCATTGTTTGATTCAAAGATAATTGCTTCGTAAACGTGATGGAATATATAACATATATGTGAATATACTGCCTCATTACAGTATCTTATACGGCACATGGAGTGGCCAAGTCGGCCATCTTTGTGTGTTTCAGCGATCAGCCAGTTTCACCTGTTCTGCCATTTGACAAAGAACTCAAAATGTGAACTAGAACATATGAAATACTGTAGCTATAAACACATGTAGAAAAGCCAGGCGAACGGACTCCTATTAATTATATTACACCAAACTGTAAAATATGTCAGTTTCTGGACAGCTAGTTTGTGCCTGTGTTTTTAACAACATGAACCACCATTATAATTTACTCTATTGCACAGAAAATCGCACAGTATATCACGTTTACCTGGCAAACAACACAACACATACCATATATACCCACTGCTGTACTCTGTTATTAGCTATCAAACCCAGTGACATGTAAGTAGTTACCTGGGTGTATTGTCCCTGGTGTCTATATATACTCACCTACTATGCGAGTAAATATATGGCTTTACCTATGGGCAACGTGTACACTAACATAGGATGTGCATCAGATTGAAAATTTTACACATCAAAATTTATTTTGAGATTGACGGGAGAAATGCTCAGATATCTCGTATTTTGTATAATTTTCTGACTATTGTACCAACTTTTATTTGGTTTAATGTCATATTATTTGTTGTATGTGTCAAACGCACGAAGTGGTGAATTTGTACGATGGCTTGTACATACAAAGATTAAGGAGATGGCAACACAATGCTCCATATAGTATACAGTAACAAGACAATATTCACATAATAATGTTATATTCATATATCATATCACTCTTATGAAGCAATTACCATTGAAGTCAAGTGTATATATCTATCACATAATACCTTAAAGGCGGAATGTATAGAGAATAGTAGGTTAGTGCCGTGAATGGGAAAACATATCTGGCAAGGCTCAGGAAACGGGATGGGCGAGGCTCTGTCAAGCACATCCCGTTTCCGTGTCGCGCCAGATAGTTTTACCATTCACGGCACTAACCTACTATTCTATTTATCCCGTCAACACATACAAATGGCTTTAAAATGCAAAGAAATAACCCCAGCAACCGCACATATTCATACGCAGTGAGTAGGTCGTATTAACAGGCTATCAAAAATGTTTCACGGCACCGTGTTTCACGGCACATACGCACTGTGTTGACGGGATAAAGTACGGTATGCGGTTCCTTGAGCATGTTCCCCCGAGGAAATTTCTAATTCCTGAATGCAAATCCGTACATCTGACATAATGACTATTTCCATTTACGTGGTATTTTATCTTCTTTCGGATGTATTTTCAGATCTTTGCACAGTAGTTATACATGTATATACTCGTAGTCGTCACACACAGACCCAGTCATCACCTACCTATATAATCCCACTTCAACCACGGCCTCTGATTTGTATTGCATTTCAAAGATGTCTTTTCATTTTTGAAGATAATCAGTGTGTATGCGTAGTGCTCAATGTGCACATCATTTAACGGCTATAATGGAAACTACGAAAGTCATATTGAATAGTTGTGTCTTTGACTGGAGAAATGGGGCTTATGGGATATGTAACCAGTGATGCTCCTGGTAAAATTGCACACTTCTGTAGTCCTGGGGGCTGTTTCACTAAACTTCGTAGGACTAAAATGTTCGTCAGTGCAAAATTACCATAGTCTGTAAATATCACACTAACAGTGTTTTCTTGTAAACAATTGTTGGATTTACATTTATTGAGCATAGGCTGCATATGCAGTCTATGCTCAATAAATGTAAATCCATCAATTGGAATTTCCAGATGATCCTAAATGTGCACTTACGAACATTTTAGTCGCACGAAGTTTAGTGAAACGGGCCACTGGGTCTCAATAATGTATTATTGAGTGGCGTCCTTGGGGCCCTGAGTGTAGCCTAGGCGCTAGCTGACTGATAACGATCAAGGCCTATATATATTGTCTGTTCCATGTTTTGCTAATGATCATTAGTCCCATAGCAGCTGCAGGACGAGTTGAAAAACGAAACATATTGGAAATTGACTGCGAAGTCTTACATCATGGTTTGAAAATGAAAATATATTTTTAGGTAATGTTTGTTTATTTTCTATGTCAATCACAAAGTTAGACCCCCGGCTGAGAAAATTTACCTTATGGCATGTGTGGCCAGCCTGAGGCCCATAGAAAATGGAACAGCCCTGAACCAGCGTAGTGTAATTGTTCAGGGTATGGAAAAACCTGCGCCCGACCGGGACCTTCCGAACACTAGCGAGGCACGCTATGGACCGCGCTACTGGACCACGCTATATAGGTGACCCTGTCTCGGTTACCGCATATTTTCGTGACACTCCATTTGGGTTTCGTTTGCCACAACACTCGCCCTTGGAAGTTCTACATCAGAGAGCCCACTGACTAGTCCTGAGACCACGATCATGAGACCCCGAATGTATCAGGGCTCGAACTCAGGACGTTCCCAACACTAACGTGACGCGATACCAACTGAGCTACATGACCACTCCGTGTGACACCCGGCTCCCTGGCTGCGCTACCACAGAGTTACATTAATTACTCACTGGTGCTGTAGTCATTCTTCGCGCCGGCGTAATATGCTTCACGTCGAAAAATGCACCGATTTCCTGACGAGATGTCACTCAGCTCTACTTAGAACTATCGTATGAACTAATTTTGCGTCTATTAACCGGCGCAATATGCGGCCATATCCTTCGGATTTAGACAACCAACCCGTTGATTTTCGATTATGTAACTTACGTCGTGTTAATTGTGGTTTGGGAGCCACCGCCGATCCGGGAAGGGCGGGGCGATACAGTCTCTGTACCGGTTTGTGTTGTCTTTGATTGGTATTTAATTAAATTAGTCGCATGCTGTTTATTATTTTGTATATTGCATTTTTTCTTCATGAAAATGAAATAGTGTTTTTTTCAGCGCCTCGATTCTTGCGAATATCAATCAACTCGGTTCATAACTATATGCCATATTAACCATTTCAACAATATATAGACCTCTATAGCAGTGTTCACAAACTGTGTAGATCCAGATGAGGCGGCCAGTAACGAGCCGTCTTATTAGGATACACTTATTGCAAGTAATTTTAATAAATGGCGAGTATGACCAAGAAAATAGTGCCCTAGCTGCGCCAACTTATCCTATGGTGTTTTGGTCTGTCTTGCTTTGTATCTAAAACTCTACATATACTATTCTCTATAGTTTTCACAGCTTTGAGCTCAGTTTATCAGTTAATTCTGGAAAATACGAATCAAGACATTTTGCGCGTATGAATACAGCAGCTGGTATATTTAGTTCTCACAGTTTGGTAGCAGTGACCAGTTAGCCGCCAGTTTCGTACAATTTGTTCTGGGAGTTTCAAACCGTAATTTATTCTAGAGAAAACGTATGGATGGGAATTGGTTTGCACCATCACAGTATATTTGCCCCTGGATGATGATTGAGAAAATATGCAATGTTCAGACTCTAGTTCCGCAAGTGATCAGTTTTTGTGGAGATAACATATTTCAGTACTTTCAGTACTTTGATCATAAATGGAATATAAATCATTTTGTAACAATTGGATGTGGAGGAAAAGTAACATATCACCGTCCATTCCAGTTATTTAAAGTTGGACGGGTTAATTACCACTAGTGTATAATCATCTATTATTATGTATGTACCGCCCTTGCCGTATCATCATATTTTCTGTAAATTACAAAACAAAATACAGAGCTCACAGTAGCTCATTGTGGCTGTGACTGGAGAAATTGTGATTATGGGATGTGTAATTAGTGTAGCTCCTCGTCACATAGCACACTCCTATATAGCCTGATTACAATCTACATTGTTTGCTAGAAGCATGCCATGTGTTTCATAAAATGGCCATGGCGAACAGTGCAGATCCTGATCAGAATGTGCGGATGCACATGCTGATCTGGATCTACACTGTTTGCAAAACCCATAAACCCCAGTCACAGCCAAAATCAATATCCGTGATAAATCATGGCCATGAGGTAGTAATACGTACATATATGTATGTATGTGCATATACGACAGCTATGGCGTTCCATATATATATACTACTGTACCGAGTGTCCGTTGACGTATAGTCAATGTCATTACATGTACTTATATTTTACGTCAGCTGATTACAGGTATGTGGTTTTGATAATCAGTTAACTTACAAAAGAATAGCATAGCGGTACAAAATATAGCAGTGTATCACCAGCTCGAGTCGGATTTTAAATCCCGTAAAACCCAGGAAAATGCATTTCAGGACATCTGTATTTCAATTCCCCCCCCCCCCCCCCCCCCCCCCCCCCCCCCCCGTTCTCAGATAAAAACGTACCTGATGGCCAAACCAGGTAAATCGTGATTCCTATAAGGAGGCACCACTACCGTTAATTTACGCTGTCTCGTTCGCCCGACCACCACCCACCCATTACAGAAGGACAAGTATAATCATTTATAATGACCGTGTTCTCATTAAAACGACATTGAAGTATCGGTATACACTGTGCTTCTGGTGCCATCGCGTGCTTCCGGAGCATTAATTGGACAGTATTACCAAGGCGATTTGATGTTATTACTGCCGGCCGCCTTGATGACACATTTTACACAGACGTGTATATCGAATGGATGAAAAATAACACGTACCAGCTTTCAAACTCCCATATGAGACAAGCCATGTGTTTTTGTACCTAAAAATATTCATAAAATTATTTACAGAAACTGTGACGTCGAAAGTTGACGAAATGTTCGTAGCAAATGCATTTGCTCTGAACATTTCGTTAACTTTAGACGTCACTTACTGAAAGTATCTCAAATTTTGTAATTGTTTTTTTTATGATATATCGCAAATCTTCATACGTGCAACATCACATATGATGCCGTTTCTTTTGTGTGTGTACTTATACCGAATACAAGCCCCATATGTTCGTTGGGCATTTATTACAGACCTGGGGCCCGTTTCACTAAACTTCATACGACTAAGAAGTCCGAACGTGCAAAATTGGAATTTAGAATAAATATTTGCACTGCTAGCCGATTTTGGTAAATTTTCAGTGGATTTGTTCACGTGCAATGATGTGTACATGTAGGCGGAAAATGGTAGCATTAGGTATCCACGTCAATGTGGGAAGCAAATTAATAAGAATCTTTGTACGAACTTTTTACGAAGGTTAGCGACATGGAATCCATGTGCAATTTGTGCGGGCATACCCTGCCACAACGCTTCCTGTATTGTGTGTTGAAGGTTGAAGGGTGCGCACATGGAATGACGGGGAAGACGGCATGCAAATACATGTAGACAAAAACAATGTTTCGCCTTTCCTATGTGTGAAGCACAACCATTTACGGGGCGCCAAGTGGGACATGGCTCAATTTTGTCAACAAAATTAATTTTTGTACCTATAAACTTGACAAAAACAAAACAAAATTAAATATATACTGATTTAGTCAACAAAATTCACTTTTGTGCCGCAAAACTCAATTATGTGTCACAAAATTCACTTTTGTGCCACGAAACTCAATTCTGTGTCACAAAATTCAATTCTGTGTCACAAAATTCAATTCTGCATACGTTTCGTATACGTATTTGCATACGTTTCGATTCTGTTGCCCAAATATGGCACACGCATGTAAGAAGGACTACCATTGGTCATAAACTGGACTGGAGAAATGGGTCACGGTCGCCGATCAGCGATCCAAAATGGCGTCTGAAGAAGTAAGTTTCAGAGAACGCTGGATGAAACACACTTGTTACTGCTTTGTAGCTTAGTGTTGCAAGCTATTCTTACTGTTTAAACGTATACACGGGGTGCTAGCAAGAAGTATACTATTGATATATTGGGTTATATTTTCGCATTGAAATATTTAAACCTGCAAGTGTACTCCACCATCTAGTAAAATGGACTAAGACCGATCTCAACCAATCAACGTAGAGATGACATAGACTATCAGTTACGCAAACTAATTTTTGTGGACAAAACTGACTTTTGTGGAAAAAACTGAATTCTGTCCCACAAAACTGAATTTTGTTCACAAAACTCAATTCTGTCTTACAAAATTGAATCCTTTATAACAACAAGAGCTGTAGGAGAACAGCATAGCTAGACTACGAGGGTTGTCGATGTACACATAGCTTGACAAACAAGGTGGCCGCGGCCTGCATAAAAACCTTAACCAAGGTTGACTAAAAACCTTAACGAAGGGAAATTAAGTAAGTAATTCAAGGTTAAATGTAGGTCAATGTCAGATATAGGTCAGGGGTTATTGATGTACATCACTAGGAGATGAAGTTTTCCAAGTATGGTTGCTGTAGGCCCAGGAATATTACATATACAAGCTTGACTAAAAACCTTAACCAAGGGGAAATAAGAAAGTAATCCAATGATAAAAGTAGGTCAAGGTCAAATATAGGTCAGGGATTATTGATGTACATCACTAGGAGATGAAATTGTCCAAGTATGGTTGGTGTAGGGCCAGGAGTATTGCACCTACAAGTTTGACTGAAAACCTTAACCAAGGAGAATTAAGTAAGTAATTCAAGAGGAAATGTAGGTCAAGGTCCAATATAGATCAGGGGTTATTGATGTATATCGCTATGAGAAAATGTTGTCCAAATATGGTGTTAGTATGCACAATAGTATTCCATGTACAAGCTTGACTAAAAACCTTAACCAAGGGGAATTAACTAAGTAATTGAAGAGGAAATGTAGGTCAATGTCAAATATAGATCAGGGGTTATTGATGTACATCCCTATGAGAAAAGGTTGTCCAAGTATGGTGTCTGTATGAACACTAGTATTCCATGTACAAGCTTGACTAAAAACCTTAACCAAGGTTGACTAAAAACCTGAACCAAGGGGAATTAACTATATAATTCAAGGTTAAATATAGGTCAAGGTCAAATATAGGTCAGGGGTTGTTGATGTACATCACTAGGAGATGAAGTTGTCCAAGTATGATGGGTGTAGGGCCAGGAGTATTCCATATACAAGCTTGACTAAAATCCTTAACCAAGGGGAATTAACTAAGTAATTCAAGAGGAAATGTAGGTCAAGGTCGAATATAGATCAGGGGTTATTGATATACATCCCTATGAGAAAAGGTTGTCCAAGTATGGTGTCTGTATGCACAATAGTATTCCATGTACAAGCTTGACTAAAAACCTTAACCAAGGTTGACTAAAAACCTTAACCAAGGGGAATTCACTAAGTAATTCAATGTTAAATGTAGGTGAAGGTCAAATATAGGTCAGTGGTTGTTGATGTACATCACTAGGAGATGAAGTTGTCCAAGTATGTTGGGTGTAGGGCCAGGAATATTACATATACAAGCTTGACTAAAGACCTTAACCAAGGGGAATTAACTAAGTAATTCAAGAGGAAATGTAGGTCAATGTCAAATATAGTTCAGGGGTTATTGGTGTACATCACTAGGAGATGAAAGTATAGTGGGTGTAGGGCCAGTAGTATTCCATATACAAGGTTGACTAAAAACCTTAACCAAGGCGTGACGCCGAGACGCCGACGCCGACGCCGACGCCGACGCCGCGCGAAGCCGACGCCGACGCCGACGCCGGGGTGACAACATAAGCTCTACTTATTCTTCGAATAGTCGAGCTAAAAATGAATTTTGTATATCAGAATTTTACATAATTGGATTTTGTGATTTTTAATGTTACAAAACTCAATTTTGTCTGGACAAAATTGGTTTATACACATAATTAACCTGTCCTGCATGGCGCCCCGTACCATTTGCATGACCCATATATTTTACAAGACATTGCTGGATCCATTACTTACGGAAGCCCATTAGGGCCACTTCACTTTTTTTATCTTTTCTTGAATTTTCGAGATCTTTTCTTGAATTTTCAAGATGTTTTCTTGAATTTTCAAGTTCTTTTCTTGAATTTTCAAGATCTTTCCTTGAAAATTCAAGAAAAGATCTTGAACATTCAAGAAAATAACTTGAAAATTCAAGAAAACATCTTGAATAAATGGAAATTAAAAAAAAGTGAAGTGGCCCTAATGGGCTTCCGTAATTACTAGTATACGCGTTCATGATATCGGGTAGACAGCAACATGATGGTGATACACGTACCGAGGGCCGTTTCACAAATATGATAGCCTGTAAATTTCACATTAGCATTGTTTTCTTCTAAATAATTAGTGGATTTATATTTATTGAGCATAGGCTGCATGTGTCTGTATGTTGGGGTAATGGAGAATTAATATTTATTTTGCCAGAAAATGTCTCGGATATAAAGAACATTTTTGTGCCTACTGAGTGGGCATGTACCTTTAAAGTATTTTGACATAAAGCAATTCACAAATAATAGCAAGTTTAGAACAGGCGGTTTTGCCTACGAACCACAGAATTAGCATATACATGTACTTTTAACAAGAGTTGTCAGAAGACAACGAAGCTCGCCTGTTGGCAGCCTTCACTCAAACTTGACACAGTTGCATACAAAAACATGAATATTATATAACTTGACCTTGGGTTAAGGGGCGTGCGGTGGACCTTGATATTGGGGTCAGTGGTGCAAGGTGGGTCGTGGGTTTTCTATAGCATAATATAGCATATTAAGATGAATGCATGTATGAACTATCAATGCGCTCCCTGAAAACAGAAGTAAAACACAATTTAACCAAACGTAAAGTTTATGAACGCACTAAGTTGGTGATTTTCTACAGCATGATAGCTATTCACATGAGGAATTCATGTATGAACGTGCTAAGTGTGTGATCTTGACCTTGGGAAAAGGGGTGGGGGGGGTGGGTCATGGATTTGCTGTAACACAATAGAGGATCATCAGATGAATGCATGTATGAAATATCAAAGCGTTCCCTGTAAAGAAACAGAAGTTACACAACATTTACCCCCAACGTTAAGTTTATGAACATGCTAAGTTTGTGACCTTGACCTTGGGGAAAGGGTTGGGTGGTGGGTTATGGATTTCCTACAGTATGATAGAGAGTCATCTGAGGAATGCATGTATGAAACATCAAGGCGTTCCATGAAAGGAAACAGATGTTATAAGACATTTACCCCAACGTTAAGTTTATGAATGTGCTAAGTTTGTGACCTTGACCTTGGGGTAAGGAGTGGGTCATGGATTTGCTATAGCACAATAGAGTATCATCAGATGAATGCATGTATGAAATACCAAGGCGTTCCATAAAAGGAAACAGATGGTATAAGACATTTACCCCAACGTTAAGTTTATGAATGTGCTGAGTTTGTGACCCTGGGGTAATGGGTGGGCGGTGGGTCATTGATTTGCTATAGCACGATAGAGTATCATCAGATGAATGCATGTATGAAATATCAAGGCGTTCCATGAAAGGAAACAGATGTTATATGACATTTACCCGATTTGTTAAGTTTATAAATGTGCTAAGTTTGTGACCTTGACCTTGGGGTAAATGTTGGGTGGTGAGTCGTGGATTTGCTACAGCACGATAGAGCGTCATGTGAGGAATGCATGTATGAAATATCAAGGCGTTCCATGAAAGGAAACAGATGTTATAAGACATTTACCGCAACGTTAAGTGTATGAATGTGCTAATTTTGTGACCTTGACCTTGGGGAAAGGGGTTGGAGGTGGGTCATGGATTTGCTTAAATTTAGCGAAAAAAATAAAGTACGTAGAGTATTATCAGATGAATGCATATATGAAATATGAAGGTATTCCCTACAAATAAACAGAAGTTACACAACATGTACCCCAACGTTAAGTTTATGAATGTGCTAGGTTTGTGACATTGACCTTGGGGTAAGGGTTGAGTGGTGAGTCGTGGATTTGCTACAGCATGATAGAGGGTTATCTGAGGAATGCATGTATGAAATGTCAAGGCTTTCCATGAAAGGAAACAGATTTTATAAGAAATTTACCCCAATGCTGACGCCGCCGCTTCTAAGCTCTTCTAGGCGATACAAACTATTTTCACTACTAACAAGAGCTCCGCGGAGCAAAATGTCCCGCCTGGCGCAGTATGATAGTATATAAGGAGCTTGTAATAACCTTGGGGTTAGTGAGCACCATGGGCTTTCTGTAGAATGATGCGGGATGTTGTTACAAATGCATGTATGGCATATTAAAGCATAAACTGAGCGTTAACTTTTCCAAATACGGAAATTTCTAAGTCAGTGACCTTGACCTTTGTGGTTAGCGGGCACCATGGGCTTTCTGTAGAATGATGGGCGGCTTTCTGTAGAATGATGCGGGATGTTGTTACAAATGCATGTATGGAATATTAAAGCATAAACTGAGCGTTAATTTCTAGGTCAATGACCTTGACCTTTGGGGATAGCGGGCACCATGGGCTTTCTGTAGAATGATGCGGGATGTTGTTACAAATGCATGTATGAAATATTAAAGGATAAACTGAGCGTTAATTTTTCCAAACATGGAAATGTCTAAGTCAGTGACCTTGACCATTGGGGTTAGCGGGCACCATGGGCTTTCTGTAGAATGATGGGCTTTCTGTAGAATGATGCGGGATGTTGTTACAAATGCATGTATGGAATATTAAAGCATAAAGTGAGCGTTAATTTCTAAGTCAGTGACCTTGACCTTTGGGGTTAGCGGGCACCATGGGCTTTCTGTGGAATGATGCGGGATGTTGTTACAAATGCATGTATGGAAGGAACATTAAAGCATAAACTGAGCGTTAATTTTTCCAAACACAGAAATTTCTAAGTCAGTGACCTTGACCTTTGGGGTTAGTGGGCACCATGGTCTTTCTGTAGAATGATGGGCTTTCTGTAGTATGATGCGGGATGTTGTTACAAATGCATGTATGGAATATTAAAGCATAAACTGAGGGTTAATTTCTAAGTCAGTGACCTTGACCTTTGGGTTTAGCGGGCTCCATGGGCTTTCTGTAGAATGATGCGGGATGTTGTTACAAATTCATATATGGAATATTAAAGCATAAACTGAGCGTTAACTTTTCCAAATACGGAAATTTCTAATTCAGTGACCTTGACCTTTGGGGTTAGCGGGCACCATGGGCTTTCTGTAGAATGATGCGGGATGTTGTTACAAATGCATGTATGGCATATTAAAGCATAAACTGAGCGTTAAAACTGAGCGTTAACTTTCCAAACACTGAAATTTCTAAGTCGGCGACCTTGACCTTTGGGGTTAGCGGGCACCATGGGCTTTCTGTAGAATGATGCGGGATGTTGTTACAAATGCATGTATGGAATATTAAACCATAAACTGAGCGTTAACTTTTCCAAATACGGAAATTTCTAAGTCAGTGACCTTGACCTTTGGGGTTAGCGGGCACCATGGGCTTTCTATAGAATGATGCGGGATGTTGTTACAAATGCATGTATGGAATATTAAAGCATAAAGTGAGCGTTAATTTCTAAGTCAGTGACCTTGACCTTTGGGGTTAGCGGGCACCATGGGCTTTCTGTAGAATGATGCGGGATGTTGTTACAAATGCATATATGGAAGGAACATTAAAGCATAAACTGAGCGTTAATTTTTCCAAACACAGAAATTTCTAAGTCAGTGACCTTGACCTTTGGGGTTAGTGGGCACCATGGGCTTTCTGTAGAATGATGGGCTTTCTGTAGTATGATGCGGGATGTTGTTACAAATGCATGTATGGAATATGAAAGCATAAACTGAGGGTTAATTTCTAAGTCAGTGACCTTGACCTTTGGGTTTAGCGGGCTCCATGGGCTTTCTGTATAATGATGCGGGATGTTGTTACAAATTCATATATGGAATATTAAAGTATAAACTGAGCGTTAACTTTTCCAAATACGGAAATTTCTAATTCAGTGACCTTGACCTTTGGGGTTAGCGGGCACCATGGGCTTACTGTAGAATGATGCGGGATGTTGTTACAAATGCATGTATGGCATATTAAAGCATAAACTGAGCGTTGAAACTGAGCGTTACCTTTTCCAAACACTGAAATTTCTAAGTCAGCGACCTTGACCTTTGGAGTTAGCGGGCACCATGGGCTTTCTGTAGAATGATGCGGGATGTTGTTACAAATGCATGTATGGAATATTAAACCATAAACTGAGCGTTAACTTTTCCAAATACGGAAATTTCTAAGTCAGTGACCTTGACCTTTGGGGTTAGCGGGTACCATGGGCTTTCTCTAGAATGATGCGGGATGTTGTTACAAATGCATGTATGGAATATTAAAGCATAAACTGAGCGTTAACTTTTCCAAACACAAACATTTCTCTAAGTCAGTGACCTTGACCTTTGGCGTTAGCGGGCATCATGAGCTTTCTGTAAAATGATGCGGGATGTTGTTACAAATGCATGTATGGAATATTAAAGCATAAACTGAGCGTTAACTTTTCCAAACACGGAAATTTCTAAGTCAGCGACCTTGACCTTTGGGGTTTGCGGTAACCATGGGCTTTCTGTAGAATGATGCGGGATGTTGTTACAAATGCATGTATGGAATATTAAAGCATAATCTGAGCGTTAACTTTTCCAAACACGGAAATTTATAATTCAGTGACCTTGACCTTTGGGGTTAGCGGGCAACATGGGCTTTCTGTAGAATGATGCGGGATGTTGTTACAAATGCATGTATGGAATATCAAAGCATAAACTGAGCGTTAATTTTTTCAAACACGGAAATTTCTAAGTCAGTGACCTTGACCTTTGGTGTTAGCGGGCACTATGGGCTTTCTGTAGAATGATGCGGGATGTTGTTACAAATGCATGTATAGAATATTAAAGCATAAACTGAGCATTAATTTTTCCAAGCACGGAAATTTCTAAGTCAGCGACCTTGACCTTTGGGGTTAGCGGGCACCATGGGCTTTCTATAGAATGATGCGGGATGTTTTTACAAATGCATGTATGGAATATTAAAGCATTCCATTGAGGGAAACAGAAGTTACAATGAATTAACCTGAGCGTTAAGTTTTAGAAACAGAGCTAAACGCAAAAACTTAACGTTGAATGCATGTGAAAAGTAGGTCAATGAACCATGAAAAGTAGGTGAAGGTGACATGGGCTCCCTCTGTGTGAGATGGTTACACCACAGTGTTGATGTATACCAAGTATGGAGGTCGTAGGAGTTATAATAGTTTTCTGGAAACTGAGCTAAACCAAAAACTTAACGTGAAATGTTGCCGCAGCCGCCGCCGCCGCCGCCGCCGCCGCCGACGGAAAAGCTATGCCTATGTCCCGCTTCTGCTAAAGCAGGCGGGACAAAAATCATGACGTGTCTCCTACGAACTGATGCATGCTTTATATTTGTATTCATGTACATATAAATAAATAAAACACGTACGTATATAAGTACAGAATGATGTCCGCGGTCTGCATTACCACGGTGGGTATAGTACTGCCACATGTATGTGGATGGCGTGCACTGAATCAGGCGTGCACTGAATCATCCACTTCAAACTATACTAAATTTAATAGCTTGGAAACTACAGAAGCGATTTTGACGTGATAACGCGCAGATTCGCCGGAACATTGAATAACAACACCTGCCGATGTCCCCGCCCTGGTACATTTAGCCGCTTAGGAGTCATTTGGAGAAAACCTGGCTTATGGCTTATGCATTGTATGGTGTGTTTAAATACTAAAAATTAGCTGGCATGCATTTGCATCTTAATCAGACCCTAATACATACAAGAAGCATCGCGGCGTGTTCAATGAATTGAATTGCGGACAGTGCATATCTTGATCAGACAGTAAAGGGGGCCGTTCCACTAAACTTCTTACGACTAAAATGTTCGTAAGTGCAAATTTAGATCGTCTGTAAATTTCAATTGATGGATTTACATTTTTTGAGCATAGGCTGCATATGCAGCCTATGCTCAATAAATGTAAATCCAATAATTGTTTACTACAAAACGTTGTTAATGTGATATTTACAGACTATCATAATTTTGCACTTACGAACATTTTAGTCTTACAAAGTTTAATGAAACGGCCCCCTGAAAGTGTGGTTAAACTCACTTTATGAGAGTAATAGAATTACAAGACATGTTGAATATTCATGAACTGACGTTACTACATAATAATGAAAGCGGTATTGGGTCTTGCAACCTTGCCCATATCACAGATTGGTAAATGTACATTGGGACGTGGCAAATAATTATATGTCTATGTCAGAAATATAGAGGCGGAGTTGTTGCTAAACTGCTCTAAGTCCGGCAAATAATTCCAGCACAAAAATATTTACACAATTCCCTAACATTTGATTGGCCCGTAGCAAGTCTCTGTCCAAAATTTATATCCCAGTAAACTCCCACGCCGAACTACTTTCCGTAACCGTGAGGCGCAGTCAAAATAATAAGAAAAGGGAAAATAAACACATTTTCTTGATGAATTTATTTCAAATGCTGGAATTCTAAGGAATGAATGGCCTTTTTGTTGAATTTATCGGGGATAAAAGGCCTTCCGGCCTTCGTCCAGTATTCCCGCGACTTTTCCAAGTTTATACCCCGATAAATTCCACAAAAAGGCCATTCATTCCTATAGTAAGCGATGGGATGTAAGAGCTCACAAAAGTAGTCTAATAAGTAACGGGTGGCTTTTGAAAGCGTAGAAAGTGTAACAGTTGAGAGGAACATCAAGAACCTCGATTTGTACATGAACACACAAAGTGAAACCTCTCTAAACCGGACACCTTGGGAGGTCCCCAGGGTGCACGGTTTAGAGAGGTGTGTAACTGTAAATCGGGCATTTGATTATTCTGAACCATAGTTGTGAGCTATGCGATCATGAACAGACATTATCACCCGAGATAAATGACCAAGAAACTCATGAAAAAGATCACAGGTTTAGAGAGGTTCCACTGTATATCTCTACGCAGCGTAGATACGGCATGTTCAATTTTACACCCGACAACATATTATTACAGATAAATCTTCTCCGCAGATGCAGGATTTGTTCATGTTCGTATAACATTCTGTGGTGCCATGTGTTGTTGTTCCAAGTACGATTTGTTTTGTTTCTTGTAAGTCTCTTTTTGGCCACTAAAATAGCTAAATGGCCATAAATATTAAAAGGTAAAACAGACACATTGGTGGGAAATGTGAACCTGCAAACGACACAGGCGGAACGAAATTCAAATGTAGTTGATCCTATGTAGCTGGAATGGACACTCCCATGTATTGTTTCACAATATTGCACTTAATAATAATAATACGATCAGAAAGGGGTTAGAAATAAGAAAATGACCACAAATGGTGAAGACCCTGATGAGACGGCTTGTTACGAGGCTCATCTGGATCTACACTGTTTGCAAACCTTATGATCGAGGCATGTATATGACTTATTTATATTACTGTATATTAAAAACATTAGGAACCTTTCACTTCCTTACATCGTTTCTACGTCCCGTGAAGCCGAATAAAACAAGGAAAGGTCCCTACTGTTTGTTTCCATGGCGGCGAAGAAATAGAAAGATGAACTATCCCTTAAGGACCACCATATACAAAATACAATAGTAGATACTTATCCCGAAATCTTCTTCAGGCCAAATGCAGAGTGTCCACAACCGACCTGCCATTTGAAGTAAATGTATGCGTGCTATTTATATCAACTTTCCGACCTGGTGCCAGGTCCATACCACACCAGTCACTTGGACCCTTCCCCTAAAATAGGATTACGAATAATCGTAATACTCACATAAGGGATATAACCAGATTCAACTGTCACATACAAAATGCCAAGACGTATGTGAGGGCCAAGCCAGGTATATGAGAAGAATAAAGGACTCTAAACCGGACAAAAAAAGAAAACATGTGATCTTTTAGTTGGGTTTCTTGGTCATTTCTCTCGATAATGTATGTTCATGATTGAAAAGCATACACATACCAGGGCCGTAGCCAGAGGTAAAAATCTACCGAGGCAAATCTTATGAAACGTGTATCCAGTTGGAGCACTAGCGCGACCCGCATCGTAAAAAAAGAAAATCGGCAAAATTTCTAGCCTCAACGTGGCTACGGCCCTGCATACATGCACATTTCAGAATTTCATGTGCCTGATTTACAGACGAACAGCTCTAAACTGGACACCCGGGGGAGGCTTCAATATATATGTAGTATTACATAAAGAAGTAAGAATATCGTTTTCAGTATATAGTATTTTACTTTTTTTAATATTTCAATCCATGATCGAATTATAACATATTTACAAGTCACCGATAAATGAACATGTTTATCATGTTTACAGATATGCACACTATTAGAAAATGTTTTCCAACAAAATGATCAGGGTTTACTATGTTTGCAGACTTAATGTTATAAAACGGTTCAAATGCAAATTACTCATCAGGGGCACGTTTCACTAAACTTCGTACGACGAAAATGTGTGTAAGTGCCAATTTAGGATCGTCTAGAAATATGCAGCATATGCTTAATAAATGTAAATCCAATAATTGTTTACAAGAACACATTGTTAATGTGAAATGTACAGACTACAGACTATAATAATTAAGTTGTACGAAGTTTAGTGAAACGGCCCCAGGGTTTACGTGTGCATAAATTAGTGCATAACAGAGATAATAGATCATATTCTACACTTTTATTTTTTACAAGAATTACATTAGTTTACCAGCAGCTCCAGATATGAATATATTTCCACACAAACGAGTGCAACAGTGTGCATATGCTGACAATTCTGATCAAATATCATACTCATGTAGCCTGATAACAATCTATATCGCGTGTTAGCAGCATGAAAAGTACAGTTGGTGTTTTTTTGTTGGGATTTAGCAGCCTATCAACAGCTAAGGTCATTTAAGGCCGAGTCAATGGGTTTAGTACTAAATCCCATACATTACCTGTGCAAATGGGGGGGGGATCCCAAAATCAGAACTGAATATTTACAAATCCTGATCTGATGCTAGGTTCTCGCCATACCAGAATCACTTTGCCCCCCTCCCAAAAGTAGTAAGATCAGTTTTGTTTGTTTGCTTGGGCTTAACTGCCTATCAACATTTAAGGCCGGGTCAATGGGTTTAAAGTAGGATCAGTAATAATCTTACTACTTTTTAATGGGCAATAACCCAATTCAACTCCGAGGTAACAAAAGAGCCAATATAAGAACGTACCCGAGGGCCAAACCAGGCAAATCATGATTCCTATAAGGAGGAATCCCTACCGTTAATTTACGCCATCACGTTCGACCGACCAACCACCCACTGGCGAAAAGTGCAGATCATGATCACTAACGCAGTGCCAAACTCACTAGATCTGGATCTACCTCATTTCTCCAGTCCTCGTGGTTGTAATAGCACATATATAGTATCATTTTAGCGACATAACATACATTTTAACACAGAAATAATTTAAGCAAGTCATAATATCTTGTGGCAATTCCTGTGGGCCCCGGATTAATGATTAATACAATTAATTTGTAATTAACTTAGTCATCCCTTTTGTTTGTTTTGTTTGTTTGTAGGAGTTTCATGGCCTATCAACAGCTATGGTCATTTAAAGCCCCGTCAATGGGTTTAGTACTAAATCCCATATTATACCTGTACAAATGGGGGGAAAATCCCAAAATCAGAACTGAATATTTACAATAAAAAAACTATATATTCAGCCCTGAAATCAGAATAATCCCGATCTGATGCCCGGTCCTCGCCACACCATCTCTTGGCCCCCTCCCAAAAGGAGTAGGATCAGTAATAATCGTAATACAATGTACTTTTATAATGGGCAATAACCCAGTTCAACTCCCAGGTAACAAAAGAGCCAAAGATAAAAACGTACCTGAGGGCCAAACCAGGCACCCCTAGGAACCCCTACCGTTAATTTACGCCATCGCATTCGCCTGACCAACCACCCACTAAAGTCATCAGTGGTTAAAATTCCTATAACACTTTGATCTATAATCACTTAAGTAAATTAATTTATTTACGGTTATTTTTCCTGTATATCTCGACATATAATCTAGAAAAAATTTTGTCCGAAATCTGGTCCTTTATGTCCTAGTCAGTTATGTTCATGGTCCATTATGTCCAGGTACCACTTGGATGACGTAATCATCTGATTTTGACAAAACATGTTCCAGAGTGATTGTCTTGTCGATACCTTCGATTTTATATACGACATGATCATATTCGGTCAAATGTGAAATTTGACCCCTACTTAACCCCTCCGGCCCCGCCCATTTTGGACCCTGGAGCCATCAATTTCACAAATCTGAAACAGCTCCGACTATCGATAATTCCTGCCAAGTTTCGTTGCAATCGGTCTGTCGGTTCGTGAGAAGATTTTTTAAGAATTTTATCTATATACTTTTCCATCGTGGCCATCTTGGATTATGCCTAGACCTCAATCTTTACAAATCTGACGTGCCCCACCCATATATCATCAGTGAAGTTTGACCAACATTGGCCCAGCTGTTCGGGAGAAGTAGACGTTTGAAATTGTGGACAGACGAAAAGCGGTACCAATCGCTCACTTGAGGCTTTGGCTCAGGTGAGCAAACAAGGAGATGTAAAGAAAAAAACAGCCATGCTACAGTGCTTGCCATACCGGTCTGGCAAACACTGAAGAAAGATGTCATTTTTTTTTTTTAGCTTTAACGGTCTATCAACAGCTAAGGTCATTTAAGGCCGGGTCAATGGGATTAGTACCAAATCCCATATATTACCTGTACAAGTACACAAGTACATGTACATTTTCAAGTACATGTACAAATGGGGGGGGGAACCCAAAATCAGAACTGAATATTTACAATAACAAAACTATATATTTAGCCCTGATGTCAGGTCCTCGCCACACCAGAATCACTTGGCCCCTCCCAAAAGCAGTATGATCAGTAATAATCTTACTACTTTTATAATGGGCAATAACCAAATTCAACTCCCAGGTAACTAAAGAGTCAAAGATAAAAACGTACTGGAGGGCCAAACCAGGCAAATAGTGATTCCTATAAGGAGGAACCACTACCGTTAATTTACGCCGTCTCATTCGCCCGACCACCACCCACCTATCAACAGCTAAGGTCAATTAAGGCCGGGTCAATGGGTTTAGTACTAAATCCCATATATTACATGTACAAATTTGTTGGGGGATCCCAAAATCAGAACTGAATATTTAAAAAAAAAAATAATCAGCCCTGAAATAAGAATAATCCTGATCTGATGCCAGGTCCTCTTCACACCAGAATCACTTAGCCCCCCCCCCCCCCCCCTCCCAAAACAAAAGCAGTAGGATCAGTAATAATCTTACTACTTTTATAATGGGCAACAACCCAATTCAACAGGTAACAAGAGCCAAAAGTAACAAGAGTTATCAGAAGACAACGAAGCTCGCCTGTTGGCAGCCTTCACTCAAACTTGGCACAGTTGCATAAAAAACATGAATATTATATATAATTGACCTTGGGTTAAGGGGCGTGCGTTGGACCTTGACATTGGGGTCAGTGGTGCAAGGTGGGTCGTGGGTTTGCTATAGCATAATATAGCATATTAAGATGAATGCATGTATGAAATATCAATGCGCTCCCTGAAAACAGAAGTAAAACACAATTTAACCAAACGTTAAGTTTATGAACGCTCTAAATTGGTGATTTTCTACAGCATGATAGCACATTCAGACATGCATTCCTCATGTGAATAGCTAAGTTTCTGACCTTGGGGAAAGGGGTGGGGAAAGGGGTGGGGGGGGGGCGTGGGTCGTGGATTTGCTGTAGTACAATAGAGGATCATCAGATGAATGCATATATGAACTATCAAAGCGTTCCCCGTTAAGAAACAGAAGTTACACAACATTTACCCGAACATTAAGTTTATGAACATGCTAAGTTTGTGACCTTGACCTTGGAGCAAGGGTTGGGTGGTGGGTTGTGAATTTGCTACAGCATGATAGAGGGTCATCTGAGGAATGCATGTATGATATATCAAGGCGTTCCATGAAAGGAAACATATGTTATAAGACATTTACCCCAACATTAAGTTTATGAATGTGCTAAGTTAGTGACCTTGGCCTTGGGGAAAGGGGTGAGAGGTGGGTCATGGATTTGCTATAGTTTGTTTGTTTGTTTTGTTTATTAGTGTTTAACGGCCTATCAACAGCTAAGGTCATCTAAGGCCGGGCAAACGGGTTCGATCCCATTTTAACCGGCTGCATTGGGGGGAAAATTCCAAAATCAGAACGGAATATTTACATCGAGAATAAATATATTCAGCCCTGAAATTAGAATAACATGACCTGGTGCCAGGTCCATACCACATCAAAGTCACTTGGCCCCTTCCCCTGAAATATGATTACGAATAATTGTAATACTCACATAAGAGGTATAACCAGATTCAACTGTCACATACAAAATGACGTATGCGAGGGCCAAACCAGGTCTCCAGTCGGAATTCCGGTAAGGATGAACCCGATCGTTAAATTACACATCGCATTCTCCCACCTGCCACCCACCACCTTCGATATGTGTAGAAGACGTGTGTATAGTTTCAGATCAATTGACTGAATGGTTTTAGAGGAGTATTATACACAAACTGTGTAGTTTATCTGTTTGCTGCCCGTCCGTCGCCCGATGAAATACCATTTTTTTTTAAAACGGCCGTATAAAAAATAAATGTAGACTCATTGAATGTGGTTTAGCCAGGCTAAGGCGGAAGGGTGCACACTGGGTAGAACCAGTATACATTTTATATGGTCAGGATCAGATGCAGTTGTGCAGCTGACTGCCAAAGTGAACACAACAGTTTGGACAGTGTATATCTGTGTTATGCCGGGGTTGATGAGACATGGGACCAGTACATCTAATTTTGTCATGGCTTGTCACAAATAACAGAAAGGTGCAGAGATAATTGACCAAGTTCAAATGTGAATTTTACCAAATAAAACTCTTCATATTGAAGAACAGCATAGACCCTGATCGTACAGACACTGATTTTGATTGATTTATTGGTGTTTAACTGCCTATCAATGGTGTTTAACGGCCTATCAACAGCTGAGGTCATTTAAGGCTGGGCCAGGTTCGATCCCGCATTTAACTGGCGGTAGGGATTCCGATAAGGACGAATCCCAATTGTTAAATTACCCATAGCATGCTCCCAACCAACCACCACCGGGTAGACATGGAACATGCTGATCTGGGATTGCGCTGGTAGTATATGTTGTAAGATAATTTTGTCAGTTGTGCGGCCAATATGGCTTCCAACCGCCCCATAGCCATTCATGAATAAATGGACCCACGTCTGACAAAATCGGAATATGCAACACTTGTAAACAGGATCTACACCGTTTTCCATAATATCAATGAAGTAACATACATTGGTTGCAATGTGACAAAATCTGAATTATTGCACTTCCGATCAATGAAGACCGAGATAATTGTGTGCATCCACGCAATCTGGGCAGGGTGTTTACTGTTCGAAAATCACCCAGTAGTAATTCTCTGAATATTTCACTATCAGGTAACCCAAATTTAATGGCTGCCATGCAAGGCGTCTCACAGGACGGCCATAAAATTTAGTTTTAACCACATGGGTCGACAGGCTGATCAGGATATATACTGTTGAGAAATATAAGGAGCCTGTGTTGTCATATTGCGGCACATCTTACAAACCAAGTGTGACTAATATCTACATTTGTTTCAAATCGCACATTACTTTTTGTTCACTAGCCACAAAAATGACCTTGACATGACCTTGACAGGGAAGGAAAATAGTTGAGGTACATATTGTTTTAGAAGTTCCACTTCCAGGCATACAAAACTACACCATTTTCATATTCAGGAAAAAATATTGTAGCATTTTTATTTTCCAGGCAAATAGTTTAACATTTTAATATCTTTAATATTAATATTTTTAGCATTTTGTATTTTTAATACAATTTTTGTTAGATGAAGAACATGTTAAGTAATGGACAATAATTCAAGTTTCAACAATATATTTGTATGAATCCATATCCAATGTTTGGTTTCATAGAAAAGCACAACTACCAACCAGTGTTGATGAATGTGCAATGTACAAAATGATAACAAAATGTCTAGCATGCTAATGATGGCAAGAAAAGCAACAATACCGAAATGAAAAATAATAAAAATTGACAGTGGTTTTGTATTAGGTAATTCCACAGTGGCTTTATCATTGCAAATATCCAGCAAACGTATTTCTTTGACAAATAAAACAGTGACAATTGCTACGGAAGGTATTTCATGCCAGTATGTACATAGCATGCATTCACAAAATGGTTGTCAGTGACCTCATGTAGCCTATTTCACCAACATGGCAAAGTATACTTATCTAGCAAAGTGTACTTTGAGGGAGAAATTTTCAATTTAAGGATAAATTTTTTAATTTTTATTATACGGAATTTATTACATTATCACATATAAATAATTCAGTATTATAATTCTGCATACTTTTAATCATCAAATATATGCAACGGTTAGTTCTATATGAAATAATACATTTCAGGAAAAATAAATGATTACTCCCTCAAAGTATACTTTGCTAGATCAGTATACTTTGCAATTTTGATGAAATCGGCTACTGCAAACGACAGGAGGGGCGTTACAATGAGACTGGAGAATGGTTTTGTGTGAGAGAATTTATGACACTTGCAGTGGAAGTGTGAGACATCAAGCGATGCTATACTGTGTCTATAAACAAGTTTAAATTGTGCATCAGTACATGTGCCAGAAGCAGAAGCCATCTAATTTTGTTACATTTCATTACATGCAGCCCCACAACCAAACCAGAAGAGAATGTTAGGAAAATTAGTGACAAAGTAAAAAAAAAACGAGATGTAAAGAAATAAAACAGCAATGCTACAGTGCTTGCCATACCGGTCTGGCAAACACTGTAGACATGTGTCAGACTGATCCAGACATGTACCGGTTAAAAACTCTGAATTGTGTGCATAATTTAACAGACTTTTTAATACTGATTGCCGTAACAGACAAAATGTTGCATTTAAAACAGTATTTCTTAATAAATAATAAACATTGAAATACTCAAGGTAGAAACTCTGTATGTTTCATACTTTCACCGCCTGTGCCTAGAATTCTCCCCCATCGTACCATGCTCCAGGCTCTTTGTAACGACCATCATATCGGTTACAGACAACCATCTCTCCCCAGGTTCTGATTTTATGTTATATAGATATTGGGATGGAAATATTAGGGAACAAAAAATTGACATGTTATCGTTCAAAATTAAACCGTTTTTTTCTTCCAATATTTGAATGATGAAACCAGATTGAAATCAAAATTCAAGACAACTGCCGTATTTTTAAAGGGAATGCTCACTCTGTAACCTAAGTTTTCAATATTTCTCATCACCAGCATTAGTATGACACATATTTGCATATCACATTGTTCATGGTTCATACAGAAACAGAAATCAAAATACAATCAAACACAGGATGCCGATTCAAAGCTAACTGTTGGAACTACCATTGTTGTTCACAACTCTAAATATTCTGCATCAAATGTACGTACCCAAAACATCACAATGTGTTTACAATGGGTAAACTTTCATTTTCACACAGTATAGATACAGGTCAGCATTCATTTGCAATCAGTGCAGACTCATTGAATGTGGTTTAGCCAGGCTAAGGTAGGAAGGTGACTGGGTAGAACCAGTGTACATTGTATATGATCAGGATCAGATGCAGTTGTGCAGCTCACGACCAAAGTGAACAGTTGATGGGAAGACTATCATTTTCGCCCAGCATGAAGCTGGTCAGCCTGCATATTCGCTGCAATGTTGGATCTACGTACGACGGAAATGAATGCCGACCTGTATCTATGCTGTGTGAAAATGAAAGTTTACCCATTGCAAACACAGGGTGATGTGGGTATGTACCTTTGATGCAGAATATTTCAGGTTGTGAACAAAAATGGTAGTTTCAACAGTTAGCTTTGAATCCACATCCTGTACTTGATTGTATTTCCGTGGGCTATCTTAATTTCTGTTGATGTATGAACAATGGACAACATGCTATTCAGATGTCTGTCAAACTTATGCTGGCAATACCTCAACTAGTTTCCTTACTTGTCAAGGTCATGTCATGGTCATTTTTGTGTCTAGTGAACAAAAAGAATAATGTGTGATTTGAAACAAATGAAGATATTAGTCACATGCACTTGGTATGTCAGATGTGCTGCAATCTTACATTTCTGAACTGTGTAGATCCTGATTAGCCCGTCTACCCATGCGGTTAACCTGAATTTTATGGCTGTCATGCGGAGTGACCAAGTTCGCATTGCATGGCAGCTATTAAATTTGGTTTACCTGATAGTAATTCTCTCAATATTTCACTGAGTGATTTTTGAACAGTATATAAACACCCTGACCAGACTGCATGGATGTACAGAATTATCTCGGTCTTCATTGATCGGAAGTGCAATAAGTCAGATTTTGTCAGATTGCAAACAATGTTTGTTAGAAATAGTAAAATTTCTGCAGTGATATTATGGCAAACAGTGTAGATCCTGTATAAGTGTTGCATATTCCAATTTTGTCAGACGTGGGTCCATATTTATTCATAAATGGCTATATGGGGTGGTTGGAGGCCATATTGGCCCAACAACTGACAAAACGGATCTTACAATATTTACTACCAGCGTAAACCCAGATCAGCATGTTCCGTGTCTGGTCGGTGGTGGTTGGTTGGGATGGGTGGATGGGTAATTTAACAATTGGGATTCGTCCTTGCCGGAATCCCTACCGGAGACCAAGTTTGACGCTCAGGTACGTCTTTGGCTTTCCTGTGTGTGAGAGTTGAATCTGGTTATACTCCTTATAAGTAATCCTACCAGTACCGGTATTACTTTTAGGAAAGAGCCAAGTGATTTTGGTGTGGTATGGTCTGGCACCATGTCCGGTCAAACTTAACCAAAAACTTTAGCCAAAAAACTTAACCAAAAACTTCAAAGTAATTTGACCTTGACATTGGGCACAGGGGCCGCACGGGTGGGGGGAGGGGGGTAGAATGAAAATATAGATGATGATAAACACCCATGTTAAGTTTCAAGGTAATGGGCAAAGCAGTTGCAGAGATATAGTATAACGAAAAACTTTAACCAAAAAACTTAACCAAAAAACTTAACCAAAAAAACTTAACCAAAAACTTTAACCAAAGAACTCAACCAAAAACTTTAACCAAAAAAATTAACCAAACAACTTAACCAAAAACTTTAACCGGACACACGTACGTCAAAGTGCCGACTATATCGCGCTTTCCGCAAGCGGGCGCGACAAAAACTGTTCATATTGAAGACTTGGAATGGGATTAGAATCTATTTTGCTTATGATTTTTATTTGATTGATGTAAGAAGCATAAGCATCGTAGATTTGCAACAAATGTTGAGAACAAATATTTCCTACATATTAAATTTTGTTGTCAATGATTGGCGACTTAAATACAAAATGTACAACTAACTAAACGTACAATTCATATTGCCATTGCAACAATTGTAAACCTCGATCAAACCAACTATGCAGGATAATTAGTGTATACACTGGTTTCAATGGTTGCACAAAACTCTATACAAACATACATTTAATGCCTATCTCATTCTGGTCACCAGTTTGATTTATTATAATATTGCAGTATAATTCCAGCACAAAAATATTTACACAATTCCCTAACATTTGATTGGCCCGTAGCAAGTCTCTGTCCAAAATTTATATCCCAGTAAACTCCCATGCCGAACTACTTTCCGTAACCGTCAGGCGCAGTTAAAATAATTCTTAAGAAAACGGAAAATAAACACATTTTCTTGATGCATTTATTTAAAATGCTGGAATTATAAGGAATGAATGGCCTTTTTGTGGAATTTATCGGGGATATAAACTTGGAAAAGTCGCAGGAATACTGGACGAGGCCTTCCGGCCATCGTCCAGTATTCCCGCGACTTTTCCAAGTTTATACCCCGATAAATTCCACAAAAAGGCCATTCATTCCTATAATAACATCTTAATATTTCAGACAAGTGTATAGTAGATCCATACCATTCTTGACATTTACCCATGCTCTTCATAATTTAATAGGTTCTTAATTATGGAATGGCGAACAATGTAGTCCGATTTTGCAAATGCACATGATCGGTCAAAATGCTAGTTAAAATTGTTTTTAGCAGCTACCCATGAAAAATCGTGGTTACCAGATGAAATAGGTTTATAATAGATTTACATGTTTCTACGTCCCAATCCAATGACATAATCTCTTCACTATCACAATGACTACAGCAATTATATATAAAGATATAATTTACTGTATTGAGCCACCTTTTGTTTTGTCTCACATGACACAAAACAAACGGTGTCCCAATATATTGCATCAACTATGCAAGTGACTCAAAACCATTGTGTGAATTAAACCTGCATTATATCCATTAGGCTACATATAATTTTGTTTTGCTAACAATAAATGTCATCGTTAAACAAAGTTATCCCCTTGCTGCCAGCCTTGATAATAATAATAATAATAATAATAATAATAATAATAATAATAATAAAACAATAACAAAACAAATGTAGGTCGTACTGGCAGCCTTGATAAGAAAACAAAAAAATAGTTTTTAACATTCGGCCTTAATTTTTTTTCCTTACACACAAGGTGAAAACAAGTCCTCAGTGACCTTGGCCTTGAGCGGCTGAACATTGGTAGCACTGCTAGTGTTGATAAAAAAACAATATATTAATAACATTTTAATAACATTTTTGCCTTACAAACAAGGTGAACATAAGTCCTCAGTGACCTTGACCTATCAACAGCTAAGGTCATGTAAGGCAGGGCAAACGGGTTCGATCCCGTTTTAACCTGCTGCATTGGGGGGAAAATTCCAAAATCAGAACTGAATATTTACATCGAGAAACAATATATTCAGCCCTGAAATTAGAATAACCTGACCTGGTGGCAGGTTCCATACCACACCAAAGTCACTTGGCCCCTTCCCCTAAAATAGGATTACGAATAATCGTAATACTCACATAAGGGGTATAACCGGATTCAACTGTCACATACAAAATGCCAAAGACGTATGTGAGGGCCAAACCAGGTCTCCAGTCGGAATTCCGGTAAGGATGAACCCCGATCGTTAAATTACCCATCGCTTGCACCCACCTTCCACCCACTTGGGCAGTCAGATGAGAGTCATATGCAAAACAAAGCAGCATTCCTAGACACATTGTGACCAAATGTGATCAAAATCGGTGAAGCGGTTCATGAGTTATTGAAAAATGAAAGGTGTTACTAACGTACATACATATGTACGTACGTACGCATGCACATACATGGACTAACACAATATCCCCTCTTGCCTATCGAGGAGGGGATAACAATATTGTCAAATTGAAAATAGTCATTGTAAGAATCTTATTTGTTTAAGATGACAACAGTTCCTAATTTTATAATATAAACTGTCTATTGAAGTTTTAGCGAGCATATGCACTTGATGATTGTAATAAGTACGCTTGTTTTATCTACACTCTTGTTGCACTGTCTTTATTTAGCCCAATCATTGGAACATGGAACGTCGCTGCTTGATGGTGATTGTCACAGTAAACCATTTCCTGAAATGAAGAATAACCTTTCTATTATCACCACCAGGCGCGGATCCAGGATTTCGGGTTAGGGGGGGCGTAACTATTTTGCAATACTTGACTATATTATCGAACGAGCTAAGCTCGTTCGATAATATAGTCAAGTATTGCAAAATAGGCGAGATAGTGCTTATGGGGGTCCGGGGGCATTCCCACCCGAAAATTTTTGCAAATCTACATCGCATTTCCTGCGTTCTGGCGCATTTTGGAGCAAAAATATTGACACTGTCACAGTATGTTTAGACATGATTTTTGATTGAAAACGTTTAAATTTTGAAACAATAAGAAAACGAACGAAAAATGCATGGAATACATGGCATTTGGCATGAAACGTGCCTTGTAACTTGTAAAAAATCTTTACTCGGCGAATTTTAGGGGGGGGGGGGGGGCGTGCGCCGGGTCCGCCCCCCCCCCCTGAATCCGCCCATGACCACAGACTCACTAATATTCCAATAGGAATGGCACAATACAACTCTGTCAGTTTCTGCCGACAAACTTTTGGCTATTAAACAAAATAATGAATAATGAGGCGTAAGGGTTAACCCTTTGAACCCGAAATCCCGCTATATCGGTTTATGCAAAAAGTGCAGATCCAGATGAGCCGGCTCGTAACGAGCCGTCTCATCACGATCTGCACTTTTTGAAAGTAATTTTAATAGTTTTGAGAACAAAAACACCCCCTTTTCATAAATGGACGAATCTGATAATCATATTGTGACCATTGGATTGGTCGGAACATTAGCATATCACAGACCATTCCAGTGCCTTAGGGTTGAAAGGGTTAAATCTAAAATATATTTAAAAGTAAGTACTTTTTCATCAATAAGAAAAAAGTCACCCTCCCCAAAACATTTTGTTTCATGAATCCATCAAATATTGATTTTATTGCGAAAAAACAATTTTCCTATGTGAATTTAAAGGCACACAATGTTCTTTATAGGAATTAAATAAGTGTATAATTGTATCACTATTCCACCAGTTCCAAAGATTACGAGTGCCCGCTATACAGATATAATCATTTAGTAATATTTATTTTACTGATAGCGACGCGCGTTGGTATCAGGCTATTTTGATATGCAAATGAGGCACGGTATTTTTATTAGCCGATCTATTGATCGGCTAATATATTGGTTATCCATCGAAATCTGAAAAAGTTTGTAGCAACCCTTTTCTCCGCTATTCGGTAATCTACGAACGCGAATTTTTCTGTATCACTTCCAAATTGCATCAACCGATAAAGTTTGCATTTTTGGCAATTATCTCCGTTTAAAACTTTACTTATAGCCAAATAACACAATTTTGAATACGTAATGAGCTGAACGTCGGAAGAGATTTAACCCGGAAGTTATTGTTGTTGAAGTCCATAGTTGGCTCTAATGGCCATATACGCCAACATACGCCGATTATTGGGCTAATTAAAGCTTTTATTTATTAAACAGAACAAGTTTCAGCCACGTATAATCGCGTAAAATGTGTTTATTCGGCTAATTTATAATCGACCTCTGCTCAAAATCTCCTTACTAGCAACCCCAGCATTTTATTTTGGGTTTATCCCAGCATCTCGGGTTTATCCCATTGGATCGGTTATGCGCGTCATTTGACGCTAGTTAATATTCACAAAATTTTCCACCAATCAAAACGAAGAATTGCCCTTCATAGCCAACTTTGATTTGTTTACGTATCATGCAGGGATGGCAGGGATGCATCCAGCACGCGCGATTGCGGCAATCCCCCTTAATTATTGTCAATGCCGCAAATTATTGATTGTCTTGCGCCCGACATCGCGCAAAAAATCACGGATGGGGCACATTAGGCCAATTTGTTCATGTGCCTGAATACGCAGGAGCTTGCGTCTATTTTTAGATGACACTGTAACCGCTAGATATATATAGCTCTGGTAGCTCCGCCCACTCGCCCACTACAACTTTGTGTATTGCGGAGTGTAATTTGTAGATAAATAGAGCATACAGTACAGGTGTTACGCTGGAATATTTCGCAACATAATGGTGACAACAAAACATTGCTGCTATGGCATTGCTACTATTGGATGGATTTGGGAACGGGTTTCCAAAACCTGCACAAAATCGAGAAAAAATGTCAACGCTGGGTACAGAACTGTGGTCGAAAATAGTTTACCATTGACAATGTTACCAGAGACACCTACATATGTTCGATGCACTTTACCCTGATTTGATCGGCTAATAACATCATGCTCTGCATGACTTTTCATATTATTTTTTAATTATTTATACTAATTAAATGCGTCAACTGAAAAAATAATATTTTCGACAGTTAAAGTATGGATGATGATAAACAAGAATATTAGTTTCATGTCTAAAAGTAATTTAAAAACTTTAACACATATATCAGTAGCCGATTTCACCAACATTGCAAAGTATACTTTTCTAGCAAAGTATACTTTGAGGGAGCAATCATTTATTTTTCCTGAAATGCATTATTTCATATAGAACTAACTACTGCATATATTTGATGATTAAAAGTATGCAGAATTAATATACTGAATCATTACATTATCACAGCCAAAATGGCTGTGATAATATAATAAATTCAGTATAATAAAAATTAATAAATTTATCCTAAAATTGAAAATTTCTCCCTCAAAGTATACTTTGCTAGAAAAGTATACTTTGCAATGTTGATGAAATCAGCTACAGATGGACACATGGCATAAAGTTCCAACAGCCAGATGTATGGATACACAAACATCATTATGATCACTTAGTCTCACTCTCTGTATTGGGCTGGACAAAAACAAGAATGCCAGATCACAATATAAACCCGTCAAGGCAAGCTAGCTAGGTCAGTCAAAAAATTTACAAAAATCTTTCAACATGAATTTCACATTAGTTTGACCTTGAACTTGGGCATGGGAATACATGGGTGGACTATAGAATGAAAAGCATACGAAGCATATGAGGTTTCGAGTCAATAGGACATATGGTTGCAGAGATACTTACAAAACATAACTGCAACTTTTGAGGCAATTTGACCTAAACAAATGTGGATGCATGAGTGAGCTACATGTATATAATGAAACTATGGATGCTCAAGAATGGCATTAGATGTTTAAAATCAATCTGATTTTGTGTTGAAATATGGAGCTCAAAAGTAAAACAATATTAATACAACTTTAAGTTGACCTTCACATTGGGAATGGGGACCACATGGATTGGTTAAAAATGAAACTAAAAAATGTGTTCATAGAATATGGATACCCCACCTACCACTTTGATGGTAAACGAGGCAAAATTGCAGACTTCTAAGTTCAAAAGGGGCAGATAATCCAGTATTTAATCCAAAATAGAAATTAACTGTGTGCATCTACACACCATAAAAAGCTACATGCCAAGTATCAAGCCTCCAGCTGTTAAGGTTTAATAGTTTTATGAGTTACAAGGCAAATTGTGAAATTCAGTGTAACAGGGGAGAAATCCATGTTTAACCCTTTCAACACCAAGTAACTTAATAGGATGTTCCATGCCAATGTTTCACGCTATTTCATTAATTTTGTTCATTCAAATTATCCCATTCTTCTAAAAGGGTAATCTGTACGACGTTTAAAATTATTAACAAACAGTGGAGATCCTGATGAGACGGCTCGTTATGAGCCGGCTCATCTGGATCTGTACTGTTTGCAAACATTGTCTCTATAGAGGTCTGTGGTGTTGAAAGGGTTAAAACTAGATGGCCGCAGCCAACATATCACGCCCGCAAAGGCACACGGATGCCCCACTTACCGCTTTGATAGCAAACAAGGCAAAATTCTAAGTCCAAAAGGGGTGATAATCCGTGGCTCAGTGTCAAAAATCGAAATAAACTTTGTGCATCTACTCATCACATACCAAGTTTTTGTACAGTAGTACAGTTTAGAAGTTTGACGACTTACAAGGTTGGTGACAGGATGGACGGATGGACAAGGGTAACACTAATTGTCCCCTCTGCTATCGTGGTGGGGCATAAACAACTTTGCTGCTAATAAAAATAGAAAGCAATTACATACCTATCAGGTGATGTTGCGAATACGTTAACATCAGTTACTCTGTCGTTCGGATACTGTAGTATACGATCGAACATTCCTTGCTCCATGGTAGCTGACAGGCGAAGAAACGGTGTGTTTGGAAAATGGTTTCTCATTTCGCCGAGTTCTCTGAAGCAGGGCCTGAATTCTTCGCCCCTGTTAAGGAAATAGGTCATAGAAAGATGCACCTGGCTTCAATGATAAATGCTTCATAATAGTGTTGTGACATGAATATAACATTATAATTCCAGCACAAAAATATTTACACAATTCCCTAACATTTGATTGGCCCGTAGCAAGTCTCTGTCCAAAATTTATATCCCATTAAACTCCCATGCCGAACTACTTTCCGTAACCGTGAGGTGCAGTTAAAATAATTCTTAAGAAAACGGAAAATAAACACATTTTCTTGATGAATTCCACAAAAAGGCCATTCATTCCTATAATGTGAATGACTATTATCTTGTTACTGTAAACTACGAGGGCCATTCTAAACTTTTTGATACTGTTGTGTTTCCGTAGAAATTTAATATAGGAATGAATGTCCTTTTTGTGGAATTTATCGGGGTATAAACTTGGAAAAGTCGCGGGAATACTGGACGAAGGCCGGAAGGCCTCGTCCAGTATTGCCGCGACTTTTCCAAGTTTATATCCTTGATAAATTCAACAAAAAGGCCATTCATTCCTTATAATTCCAGCAATTGAAATAAATTCATCAAGAAAATGTGTTTATTTTCCGTTTTCTTAATTATTTTAACTGCACCTCACGGTTATGGAAAGTAGTTCAGCGTGGGAGTTTACTGGGATATAAATTTTGGACAGAGTCTTGCTACGGGCCAATCAACTGTTAGGGAATTGTGTAAATATTTTTGTGCTGGAATTATCAGGCAAGGAACTCGTGCTGTTCACACAAGGGAAATTGATTATTCCCCACTAAGCATTCAAAACTATATTGAAATTCACTGAACCGTTTTGGAGATATTCAGTTTGGTAGTCGGTGTAGTCATAATTATACACTAGCCAAAGTACATGTAGCTATGAAAGGCGAAAACTAATTTGAAATTAGAGCGTACATCAAAGTGCGTTGTTCTTTATGAATACCTCTCAATGAGCTGCAGAGTTTAAGAGAAGGGAAGTTAGACCCTAATGGCCAGTAAATCTGGCAGACCCAAAACAGCAGTGACGCGTCAGAGCATTGTTGCAGTAAGACATCTGATTGAGGAAGATGCTAGCTAGGTACACCGGGTCAAATGTGCCAAGGAAACACTAACAAAATTCTCAAGATTAAATAATCGTAACCATGTTTGAGCTAATAACAGGAGATGAGACCTGGATATACTTTTGTGAACCGCAGCGTAGCTGACAGACAGTGGCTGAAAAGATGCGACCAGAGACCAGTCATTGCCAAAAATGCCAAAAAGATTTTATACTCCATTTTCTTCAATTCTAAGGGTATTGTTGTACAAATTCCTACTCCGTCAGGCAAATCGGTAAGAGGAATGTTTTATAGAGACAAAGGGCTAAAAGAAGTGAAAATACCAAAAACTAAGTGAAAAGATTTTTCACTGGTCTACGCAGCCTCCATTTGATCTATGACAATGCTGCAGCTCACAAAAGTGGCATAGTTCAAGAGTTTCTTAGAGACGAAAATGTGCTACAAGTTAATCATCCAGCTTATTCTCCAGATCTCCGTCCTTGTGACTTTTTTCTTTTCCCCGCAGGTCTTCAAACAAAACGGCAATCGGAATTGGCGTTTTTCAGTTACTTAAGACCAGACCAACAACAGAGCTCCAGTTAAGGTGCGTAATTTGACCAACTTGGGGTGAAATTTTGTTATTTCTTCATCAAAAATGGCAAGTTGGGAGTGCTTTAGAATCGTCTCATTGAGACGATTCTAAAGCACTCCCAACTTGCCATTTTTGATGGAAAAATAATAAATTTACCTCCAAATTACGCACCTTAACTGGAGCTCTGTACCAAGGGCAGACTACTCTGCAGCATTCGAGTCTTGGATTTCTCGACTACAAACGTGTATACAAGTCAAAGGGGAATATTTTGAAGGATTACACTAACATCCAACTCCATGAACAGATGCTCAACATAATTACACCCCTTGTATCAAAACTTTTAGAATGGCCCTCGTATATGGTACATTGAGTTGCCATCTCCGCCATCTTTGTATGTACAAGCCATGGTAGAGTTTCACCACTAACATTTGACACATACACAAAATAATGACAGTGAAAGTAATACAATTTGGTACAATACATCATGGACAGTCAGGATTCTGATAAGGATGAAAACCGATCTTTAAATTACCCATCGCATGCTCCCACCTGCCACCCAATCCACCAAATTGGAATTCGTTCCCGAATTCATGATTTTATGGGATAGAGTTCTGCATCGTGTTTGATGTCTCGAGTATATACGAGTCATGGTCCCACACTGTGTGCCATACCATCGCTCTAACTGACTGAGCTAGCCGGGCATGAATACACATCTTCTGCCCATCGTGAGTTACATACATACCGTGACATATATATATGTTATATGTTGTGATCTCCATTTGAACAGTTCATATGAGTGGTCACAACATATACCGTAATTATTCTAATAAACGCAGCAAGGGCTATGCAACTTTCCGATTTTGTTACTTTTTACATTATTATTGCATAAATACACAGAAATTTGAATTTTGACATACAATTTCTATGTAACAATAAAATAATTTGGTTGAAAATATAGGGAGGCTACTATTTGAGAGGAGGCTACTATTAGAGTAGAGAGGGGGCTACTACTCTAGTAGAGAGGGGGCTACTATTCGAGTAGAGAGGGGGCTACTATTAGAATAAATACGACACTTTAGATGGGAAATGAGAACAAGAGGCCCTAATGGGCCTGTATCGCTCACCTAAAAGCCTCCATAGTGGTCATCTTGATTTCACAAAGACTCTTCACTTACAACTTCAAATGTTCAACAGAATTTGTTAGTACCTTCTGATCTAACATATATTGCGAATGTGCATGTGATTTACTGCTATACCTTCGATTTGATATATAAAATGACCATATTCGGTCCAAAATAAAAATTGACCCCTATTTGACCCCTCGGGCCATGACCATTTTTGACCCAGAGGCCACCATATGAACAAATCTGAATCAGCGTTACCTATCGATCATTCATACAAAGTTTCGTCGAAATCGGCCTGGAGGTTTGTGAGAAGAAGATTTTTTGACAATTTGACCTACTTTTCAACGGCGGACATCTTGGATTTGGTGAACAGGCTTCACCAACAAACCATTTCAGTTAAGTTTGGTCAATATCGGCCAAGCAGTTCACAAGAAGAAGTCCTTTGAAATCTTTAGTAAAAGAACAACCTTTTGACCTGTCGGTGGCCATCTTGGATGACGTAATCATCTCATGTTGGCAAAACATGCTCCAGAGTGATCGTCTCGTCGATACCTTGGATTGGATATATTATATGACCATATTCGGTCAAAAATATAATTTGACCCCTAGTTGACCCCTCGGGCCACGCCCATTTTGACCCAGGTGCCACCATATGAACAAATCTGAAACAGCGTTAAATATCAATCATTCACACCAAGTTTCGTCAAAATCAGCCTGGAGGTTTGTGAGAAGAAGATTTTTTTGACAATTTGACCTACTTTTCAACGGCGGACATCTTGGATTTGGTGATGACCTCCATTTTAACAAAAATGGACAGGCTTCACCCACAGACCATTACAGTTAAGTTTGGCCAATATCGGCCAAGCAGTTCACAAGAAGAATACGTTTGAAATCTTTAGTAAAAAAACAATTTTTTTACCTTTCGGTGGCCATCTTGGATGACAAAATCATCTGATTTAGACAAAAAATGCTCCAGAGTGATCGACTCGTCGATACCTTCGATTTGATATATATATGACCATATTCGGGCAAAAATATAATTTGACCCCTCGGGCCACGCCCATTTTTGACCCAGGGGCCACCATATGAACAAATCTGAAACAGCGTTAACTATCAATCATTCACACCAAGTTTCGTCGAAATCGGCCTGTAAGTTTGTGAGAAGAAGATTTTTTGACAATTTGACCTACTTTTCAACGGCTGACATCTTGGATTTGGTGATGACCTCCATTTTAACAAAAATGGACAGGCTTCACCCACAGACCATTACAGTTAAGTTTGGCCAATATCGGCCAAGCAGTTCACAAGAAGAATACGTTTGAAATCTTTAGTAAAAGAACAACTTTTTTACCTTTCAGTGGCCATCTTGGATGACAAAATCATCTGATTTAGACAAAAAATGCTCCAGAGTGATCGACTACTCGATACCTTCGATTTGATATATTATATGACCATATTCGGTCAAAAATAAAATTTTACCCATATTTGACCCCTCGGGCCACGCCCATTTTTGACCCAGGGGCCACAATATGAACAAATCTGAATCAGCATTAACTATCGATCATTCATACAAAGTTTCGTCAAAATCGGCCTGGCGGTTCGTGAAGAAGATTTTTTAAGAATTTGCCCTACTTTTCCACGGCGGCCATCTTGAATTGTCGATGGCCTTCATTTTAGCAAATCTGAAATGGCATCACCCATATATCATCCCTGTAAAGTTTGACCAACATCGGCTCAGCAGTTCGGGAGAAGAAGATGATTGAAAATGTTCACGGACGACGGACGACGGACACTTTGCCATAAGAATAGCTCACATGAGCTTTGCTCAGGTGAGCTAAAAATATATGTAAGAAATACATTGGGAAGTACATGTAGTAATATATGTGCTTAACCCTTTCAACACTACAGACCTGGCACCCATTTCACTAAGCTTTATACGATAAAAAAATAATATAAATTCACTTCACATACTAGCGTGATTCATTAATGATAGTATCTGAACACACCCACCGAAGATTGGACAAAATCAGCTGCTAATGCAAACTTATATTTGTTGTACCTTTTACGTTTGTACTTACAAACTTCTTAGTTGTACGAAGTTTAGTGAAACGGGTCCCTATATAGTGGTATTGGCAAATATTGTAGATCCAGATGAACCGGCTCGTGACGAGCCGTCTCATCAGGATCTGCACTTTTTGCAAGTAAATTACGTGTTCTTTGAGAACAATACACCCCATTTTCATAAATGGACTAGTCTGAAAATCATTTTGTGTGAAAATGGAATTGGTCGGAAAATTAACATAATTGTTAAAGTCCATTCCAGTTACTTAGGGGTGAAAGGGTTTAGCAGACAATTAATGTGATAATATTGAGAACTCTAACACATTGCTCATTGATATACGCTCGAAAATTAGAAAATCATATTATAAAGCAAAACATAACAAAGAATAAGTAATTCCACTATCCGATGACCGAAATGTAACCTATACGCGTCTCACTAATCAAGATATGAGCAATTATATTTGTTTATTTTTAGTTAAACTAGAAAATGTGTTCATAGAACATGGATGCCCCACATATCGCTTTGATAGTAAACAAAACAAAAATCCAAAAGGGGCAGATAATCCATGGCCCAGTGTCAAATCGATATAAACTTTGCGCATCTACTCAACATAAGGAAAGTACATACCAAGTTTCAGATCTGTAGCTATTACAGTTTAAAAGTTTTACGAGTTTCGAAAAAGAGGAGATAATCCATGATCAGGGGTGGGGGTCGAATCAAAAAGCAACATAAACCTTGCGCATCTACTCATCATAAGGATGCTATTTGTCAAGTGTGTAGCTAGTACGGTTTAAAAGTTTTACGAGTTACAATGTTGGCGACGGACGGACGGACGGACGGACGGATAAATTAAAACTATATACTGCTCGACATACTTCATATGCCGGGGGTATACTGAGCCCAAAAGTGTACTGAATGTACTGGACAAATGTCAAAATGTTAGTGTATGCCGTAGTATTCCCTTTCCACAAGGAATGATGCTTTGTGTCCCCTCAACAGCAGTCATTAACAGATATAAATGAACAGGTCTGGATATCTTCGCAGTCGGCAGTAAATTTCCAGCACCAAAATTGTAATATCTGGTGCCAAGTGTCCTTACCACACCAGGGGGCCGTTTCACTAAATTTCATATGACTAAATTGTTTATAAGTACAAAATTATGATAGTCTATAAATTTCACACTAACGTTTTCTTGTAAACAATTATTTTATTTACATTTATTGAGCATATGCAACCTACCGGTATGTTCAATAAATGTAAATCCATCAACTGAAATTTCCAGACAATCCTAAATTTGCATTTACAAACATTTTAGTTTAGTGTAATGGCCCTTGCTCATTTGGCCGCAGGTGTGCATCCCAGTAAAGTTCATTGTTAACCCTTAGGCTGCTACACACAAGTGTTGTCTGCTGTTGCTTTTATATCTTGCCTTATTTCTCAATAAAAACAAGGATTGACAGCACTTCAGAATCATTTCCAATGGATGGAAATGATTCTAAAGTGCTGTCAAATCACGTAAATTATTCTAAAGTGCTGTCAATGCATGTTTTTGATGATAAAAATGGAAAATAGAAAATAAACAGCAGATGACAAAAAATTAAAACCTCCAATAGTATTGACCAATATCAGTCCATGTGTATGTATGGTACATACCTAGTGTGTACTGATTGGCAGCAGAAATCCTAGATATGCTCGTTCCTGGAACCCTCGGGTCTCCCGCATGCCTGATCAGGTGATGACCCCCACATTGGAAATCCTGAAATTTTGTATACATGTACATTAGAACCTCTCACCACGGGACTACTTAGAAAACTTCATTGTCTTTACTGTCCATTTCATGAAAGCTGCCCAAATTTTATTGCTATATTCACAATACAAAAACAATATTGTTATTAGATATTAAATTTTAGCAAAATTTAAGAATGAGCTTTCTATTTATTTCATGAAACTTTGACAAATATTTATTTTATTACGAAAACAAAATTTCTACATGTTAAATTTCCATAGGCATTCACTTGTGAACATGTTGATGGGGATTCACCATGGGGAAAATTACATATTTTTCTACTCTTGGAAATAGTGGATAGACTTTCAATTGTTTTTGTTTTCTTAGTTGGGTCATTTCCAAACTAGCTAGCTAGGTTTCAGAGTCAATTTACAAAATGTTCATTTATGGAAAATGATCCACATTTTCAACATAATTATCGCAAAATATGGTGATGTGATCTGGTGTCAGACACTCCTACTGCCAATGAATGACATAAGCCAGGTTTTGTCAAATATTGCAACAAAAATTGAATCCCTTACCATTCGTGATCCACATATACGAGCAACACACATGGAGAGTAGACAGACTGGAACATCACTGTTGTGAAGCTGAACTATTGTGACCATGCACCTCTCCCCATCTCCGATTGGATCTAGTAAACTCACCTGGTATGGAGGGCTAAATACCTAAGAATATATCAAGTGCCGCAAGGTTTTAACTTGGAAATGTAATATATAGGTACAAAGGTCTCAGAAACTGCCGCATGACTATTTGCATATGTGTAGCATTTTTCTGAATTTACCTAATTAGCATATTAATTAGGTCAAATCTCAAAATCAGGAATAGCTCCCTTGTCACAGAGATAATTTCAGTAATGTAATACCAATCAATGTCAGATGGCAAATTCAATATGCATGCCATCATATATGAAGAAATGTGTATTAAAATCATCATAAAATAACGATCGTCTTCCTTTCTTATGACTGTACATATGATATCAGAAGCATGTGAAGAATATCTTACACTTTCAGTGATAAAGAACCAATCCAACAGGCCACTGTGAAAATCAGTTAAATTTGTATGTAAAGGCCAGTCTATAGGCTAGCATATTAATTAGGTCAAAATGCAAAATCAGAAATATAGCTCACTTAATAAGTCACCTAGAAACTTCGTTTGGTGTCTAGATCCATGTTTTTGAGATCAGGGAATCTATCTAGCAGACTTTTGGTGGCGTAATCCCATTCAATGACAGTAAATTCAATATGGACGGACGCCATATATGATAATTTGATAACCGTCTTCTTTTATTACGGTATGTATTGCATGTGTGTGTGGTATCAGAAGCATGTAAAACATATATTGCAATTCCAGTCCTGTAGAGCCACTCCAACTGCATTAAATGAAATATGACCGCCGTGACAATTAGTTATAATTTGATGTAAAAGTCAGTCTATATGCTAGCAAGCATATTAATTAGGTCAAGTCACAAAAACAGGACAAGTTCGCTTTTTTAAGTTGTGTCATTGGCTGGTTAACGGCGGTCAGTGTGAATTTATTGAACGTGCATATATTTGTCTCCAGTCGTGGCTTCAGATGGACATTTTTGCCAGGTCGAAACATAATCTGAGCGAAAACAATGTAAATAAATTAGTCCTAGGTCTCCATAATGGCATGCATATTTTCTCTGGTCTATATAAAGGGATGCATTCTTTACACAGACAGGGAGTTTTTATCTTCCACATTTACTAGGTTATGACGATTTTAAATTATTTTGGTGGCCCTACTGGAGTTTAATACTGTTTGTAGGGTATATACAAGATTACCTTTGACAAAAGTAATTATTATATGACTAAGTATTTCAGTCATTCTCATTGGCCGAAACACAGCCACATGATTATCTGCAAATTGAAAATAGACCTCAGAACGGTTTGTTTATACGAATAAGTCTAAATCGGACTCGGATCAAATGGTACTGATACATGTAATTGTTATTGTGTTTACACTGTTAGTGACTATTCCTGATTTGCTGAATTTTTGTGGTAAGGGTCATATAATAAAACAATTACCGGTATAGTCTTTTCAGTCGGTGTACATGAGATTTATGGACTTTCGAAAAGTGATGTTCATGCACCTCCGCCTTCGGGGTCAGTGAAAGTCACTTTTCTCAGGTCAGTAATCTCATGTACACGTACTCAAAAGACAATAATTGTATAATGTTTCCTGAGCGTTTGCCAACCTGTGAGAATGTTATTGTTTACTTCCTAATTTATGGCGACCATGCATTTAGGCTGAAAGTAAATTGCCAGACTGAAAGTAATATATATTAGATAAATATATTGCTTATGAGCACCTGGGTGTATAGTATAAAGAACATATGGGACCCTGTAAGATAATTAATTGTCACCACCGGAAATTTTCTAATTTGTCAACGCTTACTGGGATACTAATATTTTATTATGTTAAACCATTCATGTCCATATCGTATGTACTATAGTTGGAATTGGCATACACGGTTTGCACTGTGCTATACGTGTTTCCAGTTGTCGTGTACTTACACATTGTCACCAAAATTATATTAATAGGTGCAATATGTTCCAAATTTTGTAAATTTCAAGGTTTAAAATCCCTCACATACGACGAGCATTTTGGATGTTTGTCCGTTACAATGATTGTACGAGCTTATGGTTATGTTAGACAGATTCATTGGCTATGCAAATATAGGTATAGACACTGAAAAGTATCTAGTTGATTTATTAAGGGAGCTATTTATGATTTTGTGATTTGATCTAATTATTATGCTAGCCTACAGACTGGCCTTTACATCACATTCTAATCGAGTTTCACGGGGACCATATTGGCTTTAATACAGTTGAAATGGCTCTATATTACTGAAAATATAAGGTATGTTTTGCATGCTTCTGAATCATAGGTACAGACGTAAAAAAAAGAAGACGATTGTCAAATTATGCCCGTTTTAAGACTCATTTCCTCAGATATGGCGGCCATTTTGGATTTGCAGTCATTGAATGGTATTACGCCGCTGCAAGTCTTTTGGATAGAAATGGGTAAAAACACCAAAACGAAGGCTCTGGATGACTTATTAAGGAGCTATTCTTGATCTTGTGATTTGACCTAATTAATATGCTAATTAGGTCAATTAAGAAAAATACTACACATATGCAAATAGGCATCATACAGTTTCTGAGTCCTTTGTATCTGTATATTATATTTACAACTTAAAAAGTTGCGGTACTCAACATTCTTAGATTCACTATTAACCCTTAGACCGCTACACACAATAAGTGTAGTCTGCTGTTGCTTTTATATCTTGCCTTAATTCTCAATATAAGCATGGTTTGACAGCACAAATCCTGTTGTAAATTATTCTAAGGTGCTGTCAAAGCATGTTTTTGATGATAAAAATGGAAAACAGAAAATAAACAGCAGACAACAAAAATCAAGATAGCGGTGTAAGGGTTAAGCATAAAGGCTGGCTAGTCGACTACTAGCTATTGCATTGAGAATACGCTTTTAGGGGTATGACAATTTTGAAACATTTATTTTCATTTTTCATTTAAAGTATATGTTGTGCCAATAATTTGAACTGTCTTGTGAGTCATTTCTAATGAGTTTGTTTGTTTGTTTGTTTATTGGTGTTTAACGGCCTATCAACAGCTAAGGTCATGTAATGCTGGGCAAACGGGTTCAATCCCGTTTTAACCTGCTGCATTGGGGGGGAAATTTCAAAATCAGAACTAAATATTTACATCGAGAAACAATATATTCAGCGGAAACAATTATTTTTTGGCCTAATGGACAATAATTCAGGTTTCAACAATATATTTGTATGAATCCGTATCCAATGTTTGGTTTCATAGTAAAGCATAACTATCAACCAGTGTTGATGAATGTGCAATGTACAAAATGATACCAAAATGTCTAGCATGCTAATGATGGCAAAGAAAAAAAAGTGAAAGTGAATGGGTTTAACGTCCCACCAACAGCTAGGGTCATATAGAGACGGGATCACAGCTTAAAGTCTCATCCGACAGACTAGTGGGATGGAAATACTATGAAAGTATTTTTAATGCCTAAGGCGAGATTTGAACCCATAACCTCCGGATTGGAAATCAGGTGTTCTAACCATTAGGCCACAGTCCATCCATTGGCAAAGAAAAGCAACACCAACATAAAGAATCAAAGGACTCTTATGTACATGTATGTGTTTGTGGATGACAAATAGACTAATGATTAATCTAGAGTGGAACACGTTTCAAGTACATTGTAGTTGGAAGACTCGAAGAATAGAAGGGATGCGGAACTTTTGGCACGATCGACGAGTCGATGCGCGTGTTTCTGGCAAAATATGAAAACAATCCAGACAACTATTCATGGCCACTTGGTCAGTTAAAGATGTTGTCCATTTTAGCTACGGTTAGCTAAGATGTGAGCATGTTTGGTAAAAACATGTTCGAAAATAAGGCTTCTATTGAGTTTACAAGGATATATAAATCCTTGAGACATGGTGAGTCATTCATATGTAATATCGCATGCATGGTGCATGACCAAATGTTGAATACTTTTGTGCACTTTATGATAGGTTATTCAGGGGCGGATCCAGCATTTGGGGTTGTCTAGTTGCGAAGGTAACTCTTGCAATCTACTCCCGTAGATTTCTTCGATTGCACTTTCCTGTGTTTTAAGGAATTTAAATTCAGACTCCAACTGGTGGTAGACTGTGATCTATGTAAACTCAGTGGCTGAACGGGGGGTGGGAGGGGGGAGCGCATTCTTGTATTTGAAACCATTCCTGCAACGCAGAGAAGAATAAAGTCTGAGAACCAGCTCAAATACAACCGGCTGTGGTTTTGTCTGAACACCGTATACCCTGATCAGCCTGCAAATATACTGTAGTCGGTGTAAATCCTGATCAGACTGCACATTGGTATCCGACATGCTACTAGATTCACTTTGCCTTGTGTGACCTGTCTAGATCCTAACAAGAGGGCACAGTGGTTCTCTTCGCTTATGACCCGTCGTCAATCCTTTTGGCGGGCGGGCGAGGGCATAACACCACAACTGCTCCATACTCTCGGACATTATAAAGCCAATGATCAGACATTTCTAACATGTTGCTGGTTGTATAATTAACAGTACATCACTTATTCAGTCGACACAAATGTTCTGTCATTGGGAAATAGTTTTATGTCTGTAATACTATTCCCGCAAGGTTGAACTTGTCTGAAACCATGGAAACGCTCATCAGTAAATGTGGCTGTGACTGGAGAAATAGAGCTCGTGGGAATTGTGACGAGTATAGCTGCTGGAGAAACAGTTAAGTCACGATGATCTGTATTAGGGTGCACGAGTCCTGTAACCAAATATATGGCTGTAAAAGGATAAACGGAGCTTATGGGATTTATTACCAGTATAGCTCCTTGTCAAATAGCACACTTCTGTAGAACGATAATGATCTATAATGCTTGTCAGAAGCATGCATGACGGGCGTTTCATTGATGGGATGGCAAACGTGGCAGATTATCTGGACATAAAGGTTTTCGCAAAACCCATAAGCTTCATTTCTCCACTCACAGGCACAAATATCTTTGACAAGCTGTAACTACAGCTAATGTCGAGTTTTTCCTAACCAATTTCTTCTCGCACATCGTCCTACTCACCCTGTCGCATGAGGTTGAGGTACCAGATGGTACTAGTCCCGGTTGGTACTGGTACTGGCTTATAGGGATCGCCCATTTCATGCTATCACTTCCGGAATGTCGAAAAGGTCAATAAATTTTCTATTCTGAGAACAGAAATTAACCGAAACCGAAGACTAAATTTGTGCACCGAACCGAGTTACGAATCGCGAATACTCAAATATGGCGGTTAATCGTCCCACTCTTAGAATACGGAAATATTTGCAATAACATAAATTTAACACACAAAAAGCAAACAAAACATTTAATACAATGAAAATGTGATCAAGCTTATTAGAACTATTATTTATGGCATTAGGCCCGTGTTTTTAAAAAGTTCTTCCCACAAAATATGATCTGCGACCGACATATGCTAATTTGCATAAAAGCTGTAAGACGTCAAATTTGTATGTTGGTTGTATAATTCTTCCCTAGCACTCAAATAATAATAATAACAAGAGGGCCATGATGGCCCTAATTCGCTCACCTGACTCCATGAACACCAGAGGAGAATGTGACATTGAGTTGATGTGTTTTGTGCTATTTTTAGATGGCGGTCATCTTGGATTAAGCGACGACTCATTTTACCAAATCTGAAAATGCTTCACCCAAGGATCTTAACTTCCTATGAAGTTTGGCCAGCATCGGCTATGTGGTTCCTGAGAAAATGACGTTCAAAATCTCGAATATATAAATGGACAATTTGGTGGCCATCATGGATGACATAATCATCTGATTCCGACAAATATATTGCACCGGAGCAATCGCCTCATCGATACCTTCAATTTGATGAGAAGAAGATTTTTTAAGAATTTATGCTATTTTTAGATGGCGGCCATCTTGGATTAGCGATGACCTCCATTTTAACAAATCTGAAAAGGCTTCCGGACACGATAGAAGGGGCGTTATTACAATGAGACTGAAGAATGGTTCAGTGTGAGAGAATTCATGACACTTGCAGTGCGAGACATCAAGCGATGCTATACTGTGTCTTTCCAACAAATTTAAATTTTGCATCAGCACATGTTCCAGAAGCAGGAGCCATCTAATTTCGTTACATTTCATTACATGCAGCTCCACACCCAAAACAGAAGAGAATGTTAGGTAAATTAGTTAAAAAGTGAAAAAAACGAGATGTAAAGAAATAAAACAGCCATGCTACAGTGCTTGCCATACCGGTCTAGCAATCACTGTAGACACTTGTCAGACTGATCCAGACATGTACTGGTTAAAAACTCTAACTGTGTGCATAATTTAAACAGACTTAGAATTCACCCCCATGGTACCATACTCCAGGCTCTCTGTAACGACCATCATATCGGTTCTGATTGTACGATATTATTTGAGCGCTAGGGAAGAATTGTACAACCAACATCCAAATTTGATGTCTTACAGCTTTCATGCAAATGAGCATATGTTGGTCGCAGGACATATTTTACAGAACTTTTTAAAAACACGGGTCTTACGCAATAAAAAAGTAGTTCTAACAAGTAATAAATTAATGTTTTGTTTGTTTTTTTGTGTGCGAAAGTTATGTTATTGCAAATGTTTCCGTATTGAAAGGTTGGGGCGATTAACCGCCATATTTGATTATTCGTGATTAGTAACTGCATGGTTCGGTGCATGAATACAATCTTCGGTTTCGGTTTCTGTTCTCAGAATAGTAAAATTTATTGATCTTTTCGACATGCCGGAAGTGATAACACGAAATTAGCGATCGCTATAAGCTATCCAGTACCTCTATTAAGGTAACTAATGCATGGCTAACGCGAATATGGAGCATCTAATTGACCTCATGTGGTGATCAAGTACCAAGGCTAATGCGATTAATAAGGCCGTTAGAAATGGGTAAGCATTGGACATGGGGAGTAGGATGATGTGTGGGATAAGATGAGAATAAATTGGTAATGAAACACTCGACCTAATCTGTAGGTACAGCTTGTTGAAGATATTTGTGGCTGCGAGTGGAGAAATGAAGCTTATAAAGCTCAGTCTACAGAAGGGTGATATTTGATAAGGAGCTACACTGGTAATAATCCCGCTAGCTCTGTTTATACTGTTACAGCCACATATTTGGTTACATGACTCATTCACCCTAATACAGATCATCGCGACTTAACTGTTTCTCCAGGAGCAATAATGATTACAAATCCCATAAGCTCCATTTCTCTAGTCGCAGCCACATTTACTGATGAGTGTTTTCATGGTTTAGGACCAGTTTGACCATGCGGGAATAGTACTACAGGTGTAAAACTATTTCCCAATGGCAGAACATTTGTGTCAACTGAATAAGTGATGTACTGTTTATTATATAACCAGCAACATGTTAGAAATGTCTAATCATTTGCTTTATAATGTCTGAGAATATGGAGCAGTTGTATCCGCACCTGCCAACACCGGCCAAAAAAAAAGGAATCGACGACGGGTCATAAGCGGAGAGCACCACTTTGACTTCTTATCAGGATCTATAGTGGTCACGCAAGGCAAAGTGAATCTAGTAACACGTGAGATACCGATGCGCAGTCTGATCAGGATTTACACCAACTACAATTTATGTGCAGGCTGATCAGGGTCTACGGTGTTCACAGACAGAAGCAGAACCGGTCGTATTTGAGTGGGTTCTCCCGAGTTTATTCTGGTCTGAGTCTCACAAATGGTTTGAAACACAAACCTGGTGAGTGATACTATCGTTTATTTCTGTTGATTATATGAAATTACTTAATAATAATAAAAGTACATCTCCAAATCTGTGAACATAAATTGCATATAATTATTCAACATAGGCGATTGGCCGTGCACCATGCATGCGATATTACATATGAATGACTCACTATTTCTCAAGGATGTACATCCTTGTAAACTCGATAGAAGCCTTATTTTCGAACAAGTTTTTACCAAACCTGCTCACATCTTCATCTGAAATTAAAACATGCAGGCCATAGCTAATAATGCACTACATCTTTAACTGACCAAATGACCATAAATAGTTGTCCGGATGGTTTTCATATTTTTCAGAAACATGTGCATCGACTTGTCAATCGTGCCAAAAGTTCTACATACCTTCTATTCTTCGAGTCTTCAAACCACAGTGCACTTGAAACATTTTCCACTCTAGATTAATCATTAATCTATTTGACATCCACAAATTAAGACATACTGCAAAGAATTTCAGGATGTTCAGGCCTTTGATAGAGAGAGTGGGATGGAAACATTTGGGAGCAATTGATGTTCTATCGTTCAAAATAAAAATGTTTGTGGAATATTTTAATGATGAAACCAGATTGAAATCAAAATTCAAGACAATTGCTGTATTGTTGAACTGAATGCTCACTCTGCAAGTTTTCTTAAGTTTTCAATATTTCTTATCACCAGCATTAGTATGACAGACATTTGAATATCATTTTGTCCATTAGGAATTAAAATTGCCCCACGGAAATACAATCAAACTCAGGATGTGGAATCAAAGCTACTGTTGAAACTACCATTAATTGTTGTTCACAACTTGGAGGGTATAAAGAATTGATTGAATTCATTTACAATGCACTCAGTGTCGAGTTAATGTTGTTTTTTGTTTTTATTTTACTTGCACCTTTCTCCTTAAATAATTTCCATACACTTGACGGTTTGTTGTTATTATCTTCAATTAAATCTTTGCATTGTTCTTTTTTTACAGTTGTACAGTGATTCTATATGTTATGTACATCTGGTGTCCCTGTGTAATTTACTGACAAATCACACAATTTATAAGTAAACACTTTTTTGTTTCAATAAAGAAACTATGTACAATACCCATCCATTAAGAAAACAGTATTTGCACTTCTTGTTATGTGTGTTTAGTTATTATTTTCTGTTGTTGGCATACGTGTGCATGGTGCACCAAATGAGCATGTCCCGGTCATCAATCAGCAGTTTACAAGCCCGTAATTCTCAAATCTTGTCCATTTGGACTTTACTATACATTGCATCTGAATTAAAATAGTTTAACATTTACATTGAACTTATTCTGCAATAAATTTGCCTTTTGTTGTGAAAAATACTGACGTTAATGTATCTGTCCCGAGAAATCGAATCATTACCGTTACGCTGAACAAAAAATGTAAAATCAGAGTAACCTCCCTTTCCTACTCTCAGCTACTAATGCAATGAACACTGTTTATGCGCGCGCAATTTATAAATAAACACGGTGGTAACACAACTTAAGTCATTGCCGAGAACGAGGCTGGTCTGTATTCATAATTTTAAGGTTACACATTACATGCATCATTACCGTTAGGGGGTTATACATGTCCATATGTATGTAGGTCGGCTGAAACCAAAATGGGTGGATAGACACACTTACGTTGTATTTGCATATTCTACCTTTATGATGCGTTGTATACTAGAGAAGGGGTGTAAAAATTGGGAATTATTTTTAAAAAACAATCATTACTGTTACGGTCATTTCCATTACAAAATTGTGTAACGGTAATGACGATCGTGTAACGGCAATGACAAATTACCATACTAACCAGTCAGTTCATGCGTCAATTAGATATAAACCATGTCCCATCAGTTGTCGGTCAGTAATGGCACATTTATTCAGACCTACAACATTTATATATCAGGATTTAATTAGTAAAAGCTCTGGAACAAGAAACAAGGGGGCCATGATGGCCCTAATTCGCTCACCTGACGCCATGAACACTAGAGGAGAATGTGACAGTGAGTTCATGTGTTTTAAAAAAATTGTGCTATTTTTAGAAGGCGGTCATCTTGGATTAAGCGATGACTCTCATTTTACCAAATCTGAAAATGCTTCACTCAAGGATCTTAACTTCCTATGAAGTTTTGCCAGCATCGGCCATGTGGTTCCTGAGAAAAAGAAGTTCAAAATATTGAATAAATGGACCTTTTGGTGGCCATCATGGATGACATAATCATCCGATTCCGACAAATATTGCACCAGAGCAATCGCCTCATCAATACCTTCAATTTGATATATGACATGAGCATATTCGGTAAAAAATAAAATTTGACCCTAATTTGACCCCACGGGCCACGCCCGTTTTTGACCCCGGGGTCACCATTTTCACAACTTTGAAAGAGCATTGTAAATCGATCATTCCTACCAAGTTTAGTCGAAATCTGGCCAGTGGTTCATGAGAAGATTTTTTAAGAATTTATGCTATTTTTAGATGGCGGCCATCTTGGATTAGCGATGACCTCCATTTTAACAAATCTGAAAAAGCTTCACCCATGGACCATAACTGTTAAGTTTGGCTACCATGGGCCAAGCGGTTCATGTGAAGAAGAATTTTGAAATCTCTAATAAAAGAACGACCTTTTGACCTTTCGGCGGCCATCTTGGATGACATAACAATCCGATTTCGACAAAAAAATGTACCATAGTGATCGCCTCATTGATACCTTCGATTTGATATATAACATGACCATATTCGGTCAAAAATAAAATTTGAGCCCAATTTGACCCCACGGGCCACGCCCATTTTTGACCCCGGGGTCACCATTTTAACAACTTTGAAAGAGCATTCTACATTGATCATTCCTACCAAGTTTCGTCGTAATCCGGCTAGCGGTTTATGAGAAGAAGATTTTTGAAGAATTTGTGCTATTTTTAGACGGCGGCCATCTTGGATTACATAATGACGTCATTTTAACAATTTTGTTGTCCCCCTACCTAAGGACCATGACCATGAAGTTTGGTGACTATAGGCCCAATGGTTACCGAGAAGCAGACGTTTGAAAATGTTCACGGACGAGAATGAACCAGAATGGATAATTATATATATGTCTCTAGTGTGTGTCTGAACATACATATATTTCATATGTATCAATTTCATATGTATCAACTGTTTCAGTCCAAGTTCAAATGTCAATGTTACTAAATACTCGATGGCCGCGGCCAACATATCACGCCCGCCGAGGTATTTGATTGTCCCAGTATGTATGTATCTGGTTAGAGCAATCAAAATGGGGACATATTTGGGTACTTTCACGCAAATTGCAGAGTAATTTGACCTTGACCTTGACCTTGGGCTTGGGGGCACGTAGGTGGGCTATAGACTGAAAATATGGATGGTAATAAAGAAGTACATGAAGGTTCAAGTCAATTGGATTTGGGGTTGTGGAGATATTGGGTAAATTAAATAAAAACTTTTAACCCAAAGTAATTTGCACTTGACCTTGGTACTGCAAAACTGTAACGCAGTAATTTGACCTTGAACTTGGACATGGGGACCGCATGTATGGGCTAAAAAATGAAAATGTGGATATTGATAAAGAGGTATGTGAAGTTTCAAGTCATTCGGCATTTGCGTTAAAGTTTTTCAGTACCAAATATCTCTACAACCCTAACGCAAATGCCGGAAGCACGGACGCGCTATATCAGACGGACCTCAAGCAGGCATGATCAAAACTGCAAAGACCCTGATCGGACAAACACTGATTTGATTGATTTATTGGTGTTTAACCATAGGTGTTAAAACAGAAGGTCAGTATGTTGTTGTCATATGAGTATTTTAGTGGATTTTCTCCGCTTTGAGAGCTTGACCATGTATCCGAGATAATTTGATGTTTTTCAGACGATATAATTTATAAATGTTTGACTTGCATTGGCAGTGCAGGACCAATACATTAATATAAACAAACAATTTGTTACTGGTTAACAATAATGGTTTTATTGGTTAAAAACGTATGCGGGTAGAAGCTCCGTTTCTCACCTTGTAGATTATCGTAGTTATACGTGTAACTTGCGTGAGGTGACGTAATTTGTATGTTGGTAACAATGCACTCAAATCACTGCTGTTGAGAGAGGCCACGGTTAGGGGTCAAAGGTGAAAAAATAAAGGCAAAAACGGCACTCCATGTATATTAGGCTACTTCGGGTATATTAGGTTACATCAGATATAAACAACATTTAGTCAATCCCCTTTATTATGCTACATGGAGCAATGGTTGCGGTATAAATATAATGTAGCGACAGATACATTGAAAAACAAGAACTGGCATCGTTACCGAAGCTAATCCCCTTACTGGCAGCCTTGATAAGAACTATCCATAGACACACATTGTGGCCACATATTATCAAAATTATTGAAGTGCTTGAAAAAAGAAAAAAACGTTTTAACATTTGAGCCTTACAAACAAGGTGAACTTATAACTCAGTAATTAATTTGACCTTAGGACACAGTGGCTGCCAATAAGCATAACTTCTAAGATCCTTTTATCCTTGACCATTGGGTACAGGGGTCGCATGAGTGTGGGACACAGAATGAAAATATATGGATGGAAGATGATCAATAAGCCATACAAATAAAATTTCGAGCAAATCTGACTTACAGTTACAGAGATAGTATGTATGTGAAAAGTTTAACGCAAATTTGGAAAAAAATTGAATGCTTCCAAGTCCTTTGACCTTGACCTTGGAAACAGGTGGATACAGCATGATTATAATGGATGATGACTAATAAGCATATGAAGTTTCAAGTCAATGCGACTTAGGACTGCAGAGATATAAAGTTTTTAAAAACTTTAAAGCATATTTTGGATGGACGGACGGACACACGGACACCCAGACATCATTGTGATGACTGTCTCGCTTTCCGCAAACGGGCTCGACAAAAATGACCTTGAAATGACCTTGACAAGGAAGGAAACTAGTTGAGGTACATACGGAAGTTCCTGAAATTCTTCGCAGTATGTGTTTGTGGATGACAAATAGACTAATGATTAATCTAGAGTGGAAAACGTTTCAAGTACATTGTAGTTTGAAGACTCTGAGAATAGAAGGGATACGGAACTTTTGGCACGATTGACAAGTCGATGCATGTGTTTCTGGCAAAATATGAAAACGATTCAGACGAATATCCATGGCCATTTGGTTGGTTAAAGATGTTGTCCATTTTTAGCTACGGCCTGCATGTTTTAATTTCAGATGAAGATACGAGCAGGTTCTGTAAAAACATGTTCAAAAACCAGGCTTCTATCGAGTTTACAAGGATATATAAATCCTTGAAACATGGCGAGTCATTCATATTAAATGTCGCATGCATGGTGCACTGCCAATCCTCTATGTTGAATAAGTATATGCACTTTATGTACGCTTATTAATATGAAGTAATTTCATATGAAGTAATTTCATATAGTCAATATAAAATATAAATAAAACATAGTATCACCCACCAGTCTTGTATTTCAGACCAGTCATGCGACGCAGACTAGAACTAGAAATGTGGCCTGTCGGTACACGAATACCCCCACTGGCAGCCAACGAAAACGAGGGTATTTCGATAGGTTTGACCTTTGACCTTCAACTATGACCTTGACCTTGGACGTAGGTGCGTGGTTATTGATCGCGACACACCTTCTCATCATGAGAAACGTTTGTGCCAAGCCATTTGATAATCCATGCATCGGTGTAGAAGATATAGAGCGGAAGGGAATTTCAATAGGTTTGACCTTTGACCTTCAACTGTGACCTTGACCTTGGACGTAGGTGCGTGGTTATTGATCGCGACACACCTTCTCATCATGAGAAACATTTGTGCCAAACCATTTGATAATCCATGCATCGGTGTAGAAGATATAGAGCGGAAGGGAATTTCGATAGGTTTGACCTTTGACCTTCAACTGTAACCTTGACCTTGGACGTAGGTGCGTGGTTATTGATCGTGACACACCTTCTCATCATGAGAAAAATTTGTGCCAAGCCATTTGATAATCCATGCATCGGTGTAGAAGATATAGAGCGGAAGGGAATTTCCAACAGACCGACCGACCGACCGACCGACAAGCTGACTCCTATATACCCCCAACAAACATTGTTTGTGGGGGTATAATAAACAGAGAACCCGCTCAAATACGACCGGCTCTGCTTCTGTCTGTGAACACTGTAGACCCTGATCAGCCTGCACATAACTGTTAAAGAGTGTAAATCCTGATCAGACTGCGCATCAGGGGGCTGTTTCACTAAACTTCGTACGATTAAAATGTTCGTAAGTGCAAAATTATGATAGTCTGTAAATTTCACATTAACAATGTTTTCTTGTAAATAATTATTGGATTTACATTTATTGAGCATAGGCTGCATATGCAGCCTATGCTCAATAAATGTAAATCCATAAATTGAATTTTACAGACGATCTTAAATTTGCACTTACGAACATTTTAGTCGTAGAAAGTTTAGTGAAACGGGCCACAGTATCCCACATGCTACTATATTCACTATAATTCACTTGGCCTTGTGTGACCAGTATAGATCCTGATACGAGGGCACAGCTAGTGGTGCTCTCTGCTTATGACCCATCGTCGATGGCCGGCGGTGGGGTGGTGGGGGTTTGTGGGGGAGGGGGGCATAGCGGCTCCATATTATCAGACATTATAAAGCAAATGATCAGACATTTCTAACATGTTGTTGGTTATATAATTAACAGTACATCACTTATTCAGACAACACAAATGTTCTGTAATTGGGAAATAGTTTTATACCTGTAGTACTATTCCTGCAAGGTCAAACTCATCCTAAACCTTCGAAACACTCATCAGTAAATGTGGCTGCGACTGAAGAAATAGAGCTTAGGGGATTTGTGACCATTATAGCTCCTGGAGTCATGATATCCAGGGCATGCAAATTCCACTCGTTCCGCTCATCCTGACGAGTGGGAATGCATGCAGGACGAGTAGAAATTCTGAGATTTCTAAGGTATATTTCTTTTTTTTTGCCATCTCTGTCGAAGTAAGGATGAGTGAAAATATTAACAATTTTCAGACTGATAACAATCTATCATCCATAAGCATGACAGGTGTTATATTGATTGGATGGCAAACAGTACGGATCATGATCGGACTGTGCAGATGCACTTGCTGATTCTGGACATACAGGTTTTTGCAAAATCCATAAGCTTCATTTCTCTACTCAGAGCCACAAATATCTTTGACAAGCTGTACCTACAAATCAGGTCGAATGTTTCATAACCAATTTCTTCTCATCTTATCCCAGACATCATTCTACACACACTGTCATATGCTTACCTGTTTATAACGACTGTATTAATTACATTAGCCTTGGTACTTGACCACCACATGTGGTCAATAACACACCCCATATTCCTGTTAGCCACACATTACAGTTACCTTGGTAGAGGTACAGGATGGTACAGAGGTACCGGATGGTACCGGTCCCGGTTGGTACCGGTACCGGCTTATAGGGTCACCCATTTCGTGTTATCACTTCCGGAATGTCGAAAAGGTCAATCATTTTTTTTATTCTGCGAACCGAAACCAAATCCAAAGATTGTATTCGTGCACCGAACCAAGCAGTTACTAATCGCGAATAATTGAATATGGCGGTTAATCGTCCCACCCTTAGAATATAGAAACAATTGCAATAATATAAATTTAGCACAAAAAAAAGCAAACAAAACATTTATTACACTGAAAAGACAAACAAGCTAAGTTGTTAGAACTATTTAAAATGGCATAAGACTCGTGTTTTTAAAAAGTTCAAGCCGCAAAATATGTTCTGCAACCGACATAAGCTCATGCATTTGCATAAAAGCTGTAAGACCTCAAGTTTGGATGTTGGTTCTATAACTCTTCTCTAGCGCTCAAATAATAATAACCAGATGGCCGTGGCCCGCATGTCGAGCCTGCCGAGATATTGGATGGTCTCGGAGTGTATTTATTTGAAGTTGAATCAAGGGTTGTGGAAATATAAGGTATGTAAAAGCTTTAACACAAATTTTATAAAAGTCATTTGACCTTGATCTTGGGCATGTGGACCACATGGGCAGACTATAGAATGAAAATATGGATGATGAAAAGGAAGTATTGGAAGTTTCAATTAAGGTGGAGTAGCGATTGTGGAGATATAAGGTATGTAAAAACTTTAACGCAGATTTTATAATAACGTAAAATTCTAAGTTATTTGTTTGTTTGTTTGTTTGTTGGGGTTTCACGGCCTATCAACAGCTACGGTCTTCTGGTATCCTTGTATGTTATTTTAGCATGACTTGAATGAATCGAATCACATGACTACTTAATTAGAACAGAATTTGATGGAGAGGGTAAAAATAATGTAGCTCTGCTATGAGGGGCGAAAAGGAAAATGTCATAGCGATGATATTTTCAACAAAGTTTCTCATGCGGGGGGTATACTGGAATCAGCTTGTCCGTCCGTCATTCTGTGAGTCCATCCGCTCGTCCGTTTGTCCGAAAACTTAACTTTTGCACAATCACTTATATTTCAGCCATCCTTACTCGAATTGACTCGGAACTTTGTATGCATGTTTATTATTATCCACACTTCCATTCTATACCCCACCCATGCGACCCCATGCCCAAGGTCACACACTTAGAAATATTAGTGTTCAACAAAAACTTAACTTTTGCACAATCCATTATATTTCTGCCATCCTTACTCGGATTGACTTGAAACTTTGTATGCATGTTTAGCATCGTCCACACTTCCATTATATACCCCACCCATGTGGCCCTGATAATGTCCAAGGTCAAGGTCACACACTTAGAAATATCAGCATTAAACAAAAACTTGACTTTTACACAACCAGTTATATTTCTGCCATCCTTACTCGGATTGACTTGAAACTTTGCATTCATGTTTATTATTATCCACACTTCCATTCTATACCCCACCCACGCAGCCCCATGCCCAAGGTCAAGGTCACACACTTAGAAATATCAGTGTTCAACAACTAACTTTTGCACAATCCATTATATTTGAATGATACTAGTATGTAATTAACTGTATCTAAGTGTCTAAACTTAGGTACTGTGCTGATACAATTTTCGCCCAATTTTATGTCATGTGCCAAAAGTAAACGAACCAATGAAAATTAATAATTAATCATTATTGGTGTATTGTAGTGGCATATCCAGGAAGTGGGTGTGGCTTATTGTTTCACACCTCCACACCTGTATCTGCAACACCTTATTATGATATTTGAATCATGTTCTGACAAAACAATATTAAAGCCAGTATGTTGCCATTCAAAACCAGCATAGAGGCCAGCACATCTGCCGCGCCTAATTAGATTCTAGCCTGTTTTAAGAAACGTAATCACCGCGGGTGAAAATATCATTGCTATGATATTTTCACCTCCCCCCCCCCCCTCCCCAGCAACTCTTTCAAATGTGCCACCATCATATTTGAAATAGTCATATTTCTCTCCCATACCATGAGATAGAAGCAATACAGCAACAACAGTAGTCATATTCCATGATATACAAGGAAAAAATCCAAAATAAAAAGCGACAAATTTTAATGTGAATGGTAGGTGCAACTATTATTCCCCACTACTGCACACTCAGTCAATTGAAAGTTGTGCTATGTCAATGGATATGTTGTTTAAGATAATTAGGGGGGGGGTGAAAATCTCATGGCCATGATATCTTCACCCGCGGGTGAAAATATCATGGCCATGAGATTTTCACACCCCCCCCCCCCCTGCAACTCTTTCAATTTTGTCACCACCATATATAAAGGTATAAAGGTCATATGACTCTCACAAACCATAAGATAGAAGCAACACAGCAACAACAACATTTGACAAAAATATTGGAGGGCGGGTGAAAATCTCATGGCATTTTTTTCACCCACGGGTGAAAATATCGCGCGGGTGAAAATCTCATGTGACACCGGGTCACCGGGACAATGGGTTTAGTACTAAATCCCATATATTACCTGTACAGGTACAAATGGGGGGAAAATCTCAAAATCAGAACTGAATATTTACAGTAAAAAAACATACCCGAGGGCCAAACCAGGCAAATCGTGATTCCTATAAGGAGGAACCCCTACCGTTAATTTACGCCTTCACGTTCGCCCGACCAACCACCCACACCTAAGTCATTTAAGCTTGGCCCTGGTGCACAGGGGCCGCATGAGTGGGACACAGAATGAGTATATGGATGATGCCCAATAAGCATACAAAGTTTCAAGCACATCTGATTTATGGTTACAGAGACAGTAGGCATGTGAAAAGTTTGATGCAAATTTTGACAAAAACTTTAACACAAACTTCATTTGACCTTGACCTTGGGGCACATGGGGCCGCATGAGTGAATATATGGATGATGACCAATAAGCATACAAAGTTTCAAGCAATTCCGACTTACGGTTACAGAGATCGTAGGTATCTGAAAACTTTTAACGCAAATTTGGACAAAAGCTTTAACTCAAAGTTAGTCGTTTGACCTTGACCTTGGTGCACAGGGGCAGCATGAGTGGGATACAGAATGAATATATGGATGATGACTAATAAGTATTTGAAGTTTCAAGTCAATGTGACTTAGGACTGCAGAGATATAAGGTACTTAAAAACTTTTAACGCAGATTTCGGATGGACTGACGGACGCACGCGGGCTTGACAAAAATTGACAGTGGTTTTGTACTTGGTAATTCCACAGTGGCTTTATTATTACAAATATCCAGCACAGCAAATGTTTTTCTTTGACAAATAAGAAAGTAACAATTGCTACGGAAGGTTTGTCATGCCAGCATATACATAGCATGCATTCACAACACGGTGGGAAGTGATCTTCTGGAAACAACAGGAGGGGCGTTACAATGATAATGGTTCAGTGTGAAAGAATTTATGAAACCTGCAGTGGAAGTGCGAGACATCAAGCGATGCTATACTGCATGTGTCCATCAACAAGTTTAAATTTTGCATCAGTACATGTGCCAGAAGCAGAAGCCATCTAATTTCGTTACATTTCATTACATGAAGCCCCACACCCAAAACAGAAGAGAATGTTAGGTAAATTAGTGACAAAGTAAAAAAAAAAGAAGATGTATAGAAATAAAACAGCCATGCTACAGTGCTTGCCATACCGGCCTGGCAAACACTGTAGACATGTATCAGACTGATCCAGACATGTACGCGGCTGCCACCCGCAGCATATTTGAGAAACTGTGACAAATTGGTTAACCGAAAAGTGTGACGGACGGACGGACGGACGTACGTTCTTACATTACTATACTTATGTGGCTTATCACATGTTAAATTTTTAGCCACATAAAACGATTTTTTAGGTGGCTAATTGTAACCAACCCTATCCTTTGCCAAGTCCATAACCCTGTGGGGCTAGCCACATAAGTACCCTAATGTGTGCCCGGACAGACGGACGGACGGACGGACGGTCCAAACACTATATGCCACCCGTTTCTTCGAAACCTGGTGGCATAAAAATAAACTTTGAAATACTCGAGTAATCAGTTCGGTTTCAGTCCTTTTCGACATTCCGGAAGTGATAACACAAAATGGGTGATCCATATCAGCCTGTACCAGTACCAACAGGGACCAGTACCTCTACCAAGGTAATTAACTGCAATGCATAAAGCGAATATGGGGCTTGTAATTGACCTCATGTGGTGATCAAGTACCAAGGATAATGTAATTAATACGGCCGTTATAAACAGGTAAGCATGTAACAGGATGAGTAGAATGATGTGTGGGTTAAGATGAGAAGAAATTGGTTATGAATAACTAGACCTTATCTGCAGGTACAGCTTGTTGAAGATATTTGTGGCTGTGAGTGGAGAAATGAAGCATATGGGTTTTGTGAAAACCTGTATGTCCAGATCAGCCTGTGCATCTGCAGTCTGATCATGATCTGCACTGTTCGCCATCTCATCAATGAAACACCTGTCATGCTTCTGACAAACATTATAGATCTTTATCAGTCTACAGAAGTGTTATTTGATAAGGAGCTACACTGGTAATAAATCCCATAAGCTCTGTTTATCCCGATACAGCCATATATTTGGTTACATGACTTATGTACCCTAATACAGTTCATCGTGACTTACTGTTTCTCCAAGAGCTATACTCGTCACAATTCCCATAAGCTCCATTTCTCCAGTCACAGCCACATTTACTGATGAGTGATTCCATGGTTTCAGACAAGTTTGACCTTGTGGGAATAGTATTACAGACATAAAACTATTTCCCAATGGCAGAATATTTGTGTCGTCTGAATAAGTGATGTACTGTTAATTATACAACAAGCAACATGTTAGAAAGGTATAATCATTTGTCAAAATATATGGAGCAGTTATGCCCCCGCCCGCCATCTACGGCCGAAAAAAATGGATCGACGATGGGTCATAATTACAGAACATTTGTGTTGTCTGAATAAGTGATGTAGTGTTAATTATATAACCAACAACATGTTAGAAATGTCTGATCATTTGCTTTAGCAGTTATGCCAGCACCCGCCAGCACCCGCCGAAAAACAGGGATTAACGATGGGCCATAAGGAGAACACCGCTGTGCCCTTTTATCAGGATCTATACTGGTCACACAAGGCCAAGTGAATCTAGTAGCATGTGGGATGCAGATGCGCAGTCTAATCAGGATTTACACTCACTAAGGTTTATGTGCAGGCTAATCAGGATCTACAGTGTTCACAGACAGAAGCAGAGCCGGTCGCATTGGAGCGGGTTCTCTTGTTTATTATTGTCTGCGTCGCACAAAAGGTTGGAAACACAAGACTGGTGCGTGATACTTATCAAAATATGTGAACATAAAGTGCATATAATTATTCTACGTAGGTGATTGGCCGTGCACCATGCATGCAATATTACATATGACTGACTCACCATGTGTCAAGGATTTACATATCCTTGTAATCTTGATAGGAAGCCTTATTTTCAAACATGTTCTTACCAAACCTGCTCACATCTTCATCTGAAATTAAAACATGCAGGCCATAGCTAAAAATGGACAACATCTTTAACTGACCAAATTGCCATGAATAGTTGTCTGGATCATTTTAATATTCTGGAAAACGTTTCAAGTACAATGAAGACTCAAAAAATAGAAGGGATGCAGAACTTTTGGCATGAATGACTTGTGCCAAAAATTTTGCATCCCTTCTATTTTTTGAGTCTTCAATGTACTAGCTTGAAACATTTTCCACTCTAGATTAATCATTAGTCTATTTGTCATCCTCAAAGACATATTGCAAAGAATTTCAGGACATTCAGTCCTTTGATATAGTGGGATGGAACCATACATTGGGGAACAATTGATGTTTTATCGTTCAAAATAAAAACGTTTGTTGAATATTTTAATGAAAGGTCATGGTCATATTAATGACAACATATATGCGTGGTATTTGTGCACAAGTATGATGCATTGAAATATTATAGTGATCCTTAAAGGGATATAGAAGATATGACAAAATTGAGAAAGTTGTGAAGGTCATATTAAGGGCAGCATGGATGTGTGGCATTTGTGCACAAGTATGCTGTGCTGAAATACTTAAGTAATCCTTAGAGGGATATAGAAGTTATGACAGAAATGAGAAACTCCGGCGAACTTCTTAACGTGTGAACAAATTCAAAGTTGTGAAGGCCAAAATATTAAAGGCAAAAAGTCAAGATCATATGAAGAGCAGTATGGATGTATGGCATTTGTCCACAAGTATGCTGTGTCAAAACATTTAAGCAATCCTTCAAGGGATATAGAAGTTACGACATAATTGAGAAACTCCGGCTAACTTCTTAATGTGCCGGACACACAGACGAACACACAGATGAAAACACAGACGCACAATCCTAACCCTATATTCCTTCGGCTCCACTGAGACTGGGGGCATAAAAAGGTAAATTTATTTTAAATCAGTGTAGACGCATTGGATGTGGTTTATCCAGGACAAGGCAGAAGGGTGACTGGGTATAACCAGTGTACATTGTATATGGTCAGGATCAGATACAGTTGTGCAGCTGACTGCCAAAATGAATACATAACAGTTGGACAGTGTAGATCTGTCTTATGCAGGGGTGTGTCAGTTGATCAGACATGAGGTCAGTACGTCTAATTTTGTCATGGCTCGTCACATATAACAGAAAGGATGCACAGAGAATGAACCAGAATGGATATGTTTCTAGTGTGTGTCTGAACATACATATATTTCATATGCATCAACCGTTTCAGTCCAAGTTCAAATGTCAATGCGTAGGTGGCGGAAGCCGAACATTATTGGGGGGCCCAATGATGAGGGCCCAAAGGGCCCGATAGCGCTAGGGGTATCCGGGGCATCCCCCCCCCCCCCGGAAATTTTTGAAATCCAAGTGGTGTGAAATGCCATTTCCTGCATTCTCAGCAAAGTTCTCAGCAAAGTTTCCCAGTACTCATGATTACACAAATATATTAGAATAAACAAGAAATGCGTCTGTCGAACGCGGATGCCACCTGCAGCATATTTGAGAAACAAAGTGGTTAACCGAAAAGTGTGACGGACGGACAGACGGACGTTCTTACAGTACTATACTTATGTGGCTTATCACATATTAGCCACAAAAAACGATTTTTAGCCACATAAAAGGATTTTTTAGGTGGCTAATTGTAACCAACCCTATCCTTTACCAAGTCCATAACCCTGTGGGGCTAGCCACATAAGTACCCTAATGTGTGCCCGGATGGACAGACGACAGACGGACAGACTGACGTACATACTAGAGCTACATTGTGGGGTTCCTAACCCTAACCTATCCTAAATCAGACCCCGTAAAGATCAATCAGACATAAAAAAACAACCCCATAAGAGTAAATAACCCCACAAGAGCAATTCATAACGGGGTTAAACACGGAATCAGCATCTCTTAACAAGTCCATCACTATGTGGTTAACCTCACAATGTAGCTCTCGTTTGTACGGACAGACGGACAGACGAACGGTCCAAACCCAAACACTATATGCCACCCGTTTCTTCGAAACCCGGTGGCATAAAAATCCAAAATTTACATAATTATTGGGGGAGGGGGCTAGGCCCCCCCAACAAAATTATTGGGGGGGGCCTAGGCCTAGGCCTAGGCCCCCCCCCCGGCCCCCTCCCCCCCCCCCCCCCCCGCTTCCGCCGCCCCTGCAATGTTACCAAATAATAGATGGCCACGGCCAGCATATCACGCCCGCCGAGGTATTTGATGGTCTCAGTATGTATGTATCTGGTTAGAGCAATCGGATTGGGGAGATATTTGGGTACTTTCACGCAAATTGCAGAGTAATTTGACCTTGAATTTGGGCTTGGGGGGCACATGGATGGGCTATAGAATGAAAATTATGGATGACGATAAAGAGGTATGTGGAGTTCCCAGTCAATTAGACTTATGGTTGTAGAGATATTTGGTTTATCTCTATCTCTTTATACTGCTGCACACCCTCACGGGTAATTTCGAGCAGGTATTTATTTCATATATACATGTACATACCATTCAAATACAATCGAGGTTCCCGGTAATTAGCCGGTACCAATTTACAGCTAGGTGGACTGAAGCAGTGTGGATAAAGTGTCTTGCTCAAGGACACAACGCACACCTCCGGTGAGGCTCGAACCCACGACCGTAAGGTCAGCAGTCAGACGCCTCGACCACGCGCTCCACACCTTGAACTTGGGCGTGGGGGCTTTAGGATGAACATATGGATGATAATAATGAGGTAAGTGAAGGTTTAAAACTTTAACAAAAAATTCAAAGTATTTTGACCTTGACCTTGGGCATGAGGGCCGCATGCGTGGGCTATAGAATGAAAATATGAATGGTGATAAAGAAGTATATGAAGGTTCAAGTCAATTGGACATGGGGTTGTGGAGATATTGGGTAGTTAAAACTTTAAAGTAAATTTCATAAAACCATTTAACCCAAAGTAATTTGCACTTTACCTTGGGCTTGGTGGCCACATGGATGGGCTATAGAATGAAAATATGGATGACAATAAATAGGTATATGAAGTTTCAAGTCAATCAGACTTAGGGTTGTGGAGATACATTTGTATTTGGTACTGAAAAACTTTATATTTTACAAAAAACTTTTAACGCAATAATTTGACATTGAATTTGGACATGGCGGCCGCATGTGTGGGCGACAGGATGAAAATGTGGATGTTGATAAAGAGGTATGTGAAGTTTCAAGTGAATCGGAAATAGGGTTGTGGAGATATTTGGTACTTATAAAACTTGAACGAAAATGCCGGAAGAACGTACACAAATTCGTGTTCTATCGATTCAGGAGACATATATTAATCTGCTGATGCCGATAGAATATGTGAACAACATTTATCTCCTCCTACATTTAAGACATTAAATTCCATACAATTGTGAGATTTTCTGCGGAGCCCTCAAAGCGGGAATTACACTCGTGGCGCGCCATTTGATTGTATAGCCATTTCCCGCGATGTGTCAAAATCCACACGTCTATGTAAGCATGTGTAACAAAATTTCTCCACTTTGAGAGCTCGACCATATATCCGAGATAATTTGATGTTTTTCAGACGATATATAAATGTTTAGACTTGCATTGGCAGTTCAGCTCCAAGACATTACTATAAACAAACAATTTGTTACTAGTTTTATTGCAATCGGTTAACAAATAATGGTTTTATTGGTTAAAACATACGCAGGTAGAAGCTCCGTTTCTCACCTTGTAGATTACCGTAGTTATACGTGTAACTTGCGAGAGGTGACGTAATTTGTATGTTGGTAACAATGCACCTATACCACCATGCAGATATACCGAAATAACCCATAAAACACTGAAATATGAACCATTCTTCAAACACATGTGGTATAACAGCCCACCAACAGCTAAGGTCATTTAAGATAGGACCAATGGGTTCGATCCCGCTTTAACCTGCTGCATTGGGGGAAAATCCCAAAATCATATTTACATCAAAATAAATATATATTCATCACTGAAATTAGAATAACCTGACATGGTGCCAGGTCCATACCACACCAAAGCCACTTGGCCCCTTCCCCTAAAAGTAATACCGGTAGGATTACTCTAGGGGTATAACCTAATTCAACTCTCCCATACAAGAAAGCCAAAGACGTACCTGAGGGTCAAACCTGGTCTCCAGTAGGGATTCAGGTATGGACAAAATTTGATCGTTAAATTACTAATTGCATGCTCCCAACCAACCACCACCACCAGACAGACACTGACCATGCTGATCTGGGATTGCACTGGTAATATATGTTGTAAGATCCGTTTTGTCAGTTGTGGGGCTATTAATTATGGCCTCCAACCGCCCCATATAGACACTTGTAAACAGGATCTACACTGTTTGCCATAATATCACTGCAGTAACTTTACAATATAGGAATGAATGGCCTTTTTGTGGAATTTATCGGGGTATAAACTTGGAAAAGTCGCGGGAATACTGGACGAAGGCCGGAAGGCCTCGTCCAGTATTCCCGCGACTTTTCCAAGTTTATATCCCCGATAAATTCCACAAAAAGGCCATTCATTCCTTATAATTCCAGCATTTGAAATAAATTCATCAAGAAAATGTGTTTATTTTCAGTTTTCTTAAGAATTATTTTAACTGCGCCTCACGGTTACGGAAAGTAGTTCGGCGTGGGAGTTTACTGGGATATAAATGTTGGACAGAGACTTGCTACGGGCCAATCAAATGCTAGGGAATTGTGTACATATTTTTGTGCTGGAATTATTTTCTAATAAACATTCATTGCAATCTCACAAAATCATGACTTATTGCATTCCCGATTAAATTCGAGATAATTCTGTGCATCCATGCAGTCTGGTCAGGGTGTTTACTGTTCGAAAATTTACTCATTGAAATATTCAGAGAATAACTATCAGGTAACCCAAATTTAAAGGCACTCAGTAGGCACAAAATGTTCTTTATATCAGAGACATCATCCGAGACATTTTCTGGCAAAATAAACATTCATTCACCATTACCCACGTATTAATTGGCATTACTACATTACTATTTTATATCAGACGTGAATTTTCACACTGATATCAAGGGCGATAACCGTGTTTCATTAAAATACTAACAGACATTACTATTTATTCTCTGTATTTATTTTTTAATGTGCAATGATCATCCTTTATAACCTGTTTTTTAGGGGACGCATTTAATTTGTATAAATAAATAAAAAATATCATGCCTCATTTGCATATGAAAATAGCCTGATACCACCGCGTGTCACTATCAGTAAAATAAATATTACTAAACAAGAATTCTGCCACGGAAGCGGTGTCGCGCCTTCCGAGGCATTTGACCTTAACATGATCATGGGCATGTACTAAAGTAAACATCACAAAAAATGTCGGAAGAGCATTGTTAAAATACGAAAAGGTCAAGGAACTTTTTAACATATAAAAATGGCTAAATGTTCAAATGGTCAAAATGGTCAAGGTCATATGACGTTAATGGCGGCATGAGTGTGTTCCAAATGCTTACATGTATCAATTGTCCAAATATTGAAGCAATCCATCAAGTAATATTAATGTTACAAGATGATGAAAAAACTTGTACACATTTTTTGACGCAAACAATGGCTAAGTGTTTACGCAAAATGTGAAGGTTCCAAATGCTCACATGTATCAAGTATCCAAATATTGAAGCGAGTAATATTAAAATTATACCATGATGACGTAACTTGTACAAACTTTGACATTTCGGACGACGATGACAAGGCCACCGACGCCACCGACAACGACGGCATCAAAAGCGGAGACTATAGTCACGACTTCTGCTAAAGCAGGCGCGACAATGATATTTGTATAGCGGGCACACGTAATGTTTAGAATTGGTGGAATAGTGACCCAAATATACACCTATTTAATTCCCATGAAGAACATGTTGTGCCTACTGAGTGGGCATGTACCTTTAATAACTGCTATGCAAGGAGACAGTCATAAAATTCAGTTTAACCACATGGGTACACAGGCTGATCAGGATCTACACTGTTCAGAAATGTAAGAAGCCTGTGTTGTCAGATTACAGCACATCTTACATACCAAGTGTGACTAATATCTACATATGCTTCACATTGCACATTATCCTTTTTGTTCACTAGCCACAACCAGATGGCTGCGGCCTGCATGTCGAGCTCGCCAAGGCATCTGGTGATCTCAGGGTAAGATATATATAATGTAGCAACAGATACATTGAAAAACAAGAATTGGCATCGTTAATCGAAATTAATCCCCTCGCTGGCAGCCTAGATAATAAAATAAAATAAAGTCAATTGTGACCTTGACCTTGGGCGGTCGGACGTGGGTCGTATGCAAAACAAAGCACGATCCCTAGACACACATTGTGGGAAAATATTATCGAAATTGGTGAAGCGGTTGATGAGTTGGGCACAGTGGCTGCATGCATGGGACAGGAATATATGGATGAGGGCTAATAAGCATATAAAGTTTCAAGCAATTCCGACTTAATTACGGTTACAGAGAAAGTAGGTACCTGAAAACTTTAATGCAAATTTTGACAAAAACGTTAATGCAAACTTCTAAGTCCTGTACACTTCACATTGGGCACAGGGGCCTGCATGATTGGGACACAACATTAATATATGGATGATGATCAATAAGCGTATAAATATTCAAGCAAATCTGACATACGGTTACAGAGATAGGTATGTGAAAAGTTTAAACGCAAATTTGGACAGAAACTTTCACACAAACTTCATTTGTCACAAGTCATTTGACCGTGACCTTAGGGCACAGGGGCCGCATGAGTGGGCCACAGAATGAATATATGGATGATGACCAATAAGCATACAAAGTTTCAAGTAAATCTGACTTACAGTTACAGAGATAGCAGGTATCTGAAAAGTTTACGCAAATTTGGACAAAAATTAAATGAAATCTTCTATGTCATTTGACCTTGACATTGCTCACAGGGGCCACATGAGTGGGATACAGCATGAATATATGGATGATGACTACCGGTAATAAGCATATATAGTTTCAAGTCAATGTGACTTAGGACTGCAGAGATAAATATAAGGTATTTAAAAACTTTAACAAGATTTTGGATGGACGGACGCACTGACACCCGGACATCATTGTGATCACTTTGTCTCACTTTCTGCAAGCGGGCTTGACAAAAATGACCTGGACATGACCTTGACAAGGAAGGAAACTTGTTGAGGTACATATTGTTTTAGTAGTTTCACTTCCAGCCATACAAAACTATACCATTTTTAAATCCATGCACATCTTTGTAACATTTTCATATTCAGGAAAACTATTGTAGCATATTTTTTTTCCCAGCCAAATAAATTTTAACCCTTAGACCGCTACACTCAACAATTGTAGTCTGCTGTTGCTTTTACATCTTGCCTTATTTCTCAATAAAAACATGTTTTGACAACACTTCATGATTCTGAAGTGCTGTCAAATCATGTTGTAAATTATTCTAAAGTGCTGTCAAAGCATGTTTTTGATGATAAAAATGGAAAATAGAAAATAAACAGCAGACGACAACAAAATTAAGATAGCGGTTTAAGGGTTAATATCTTTAATATTTTTAGTATTTTGTAGTTTTAACAACATTTCTGTTAGATGAAGAACAATATATTGTATGAATCCGTATCCAATGTTTGGTTACATACCTAGTAAAGCATAACTACCAACCAGTGATGATGAATGTGCAATGTACAAGATGATAACCAAATGTCTAGCATGCTACCAATGATGGCAAAAAAAGCAACAACAAGAAAATGAAAAATCAGGACTGAACATCCTGAAATTCTTCGCAGTATGTGTTTGTGGATGACAAATAGACTAATGATTAATCTAGAGTGGAAAACGTTTCAAGTACATTGTAGTTTGAAGAATCGAAGAATAGAAGGGATAAGGAACTTTTGGCAAGATTGATAAGTCGATGCGCGTGTTGATGGCAAAATATGAAAACGATCCAGACGACTATCCATGGCCATTTTGTCAGTTAAAGATGTTGTCCATTTTTAGCTATATATACGGCCTGCGTGTTTTAATTTCAGATGAAGATATGAGCAGGCTCGGTAAAAACATGTTCGAAATTTACAAGGCTTATATCGAGTTTACAAGGATATATAAATCCTTGAGACATGGTGAGTCATTCATATGTAATAACGCATGCATGGTGCACAGTCAATCCCCTCTGTTGAATAATTATATGCACTTTATGTATGTTTATTAATATTAAGTAATTTCATATAGTCAATAGAAATGTGGCCTGTCGGCACACGAATACCCCCACTGGCAGCCAAAGAAAACGAGGCATTTTTGATTATAAGCCATTTAGCCGAGCAAAACGCATCAAGTCTGTGACCTTGACCCTGGGCATAGTGTGATAATCCATGCATCGGTGTAGAAGATATAGAGCGGAAGGGAATTTCAATAGGTTTGACCTTCAACTGTGACCTTGGACGTAGGTGCGTGGTTATTGATCGTGACACATCTTCTCATCATGAGAAACATTTGTTCCAAGCCATTTGATAATCCATGCATCGGTGTAGAAGATATAGAGCGGAAGGGAATTTCAAAAGGTTTGACCTTTGACCTTCAACTGTGACCTTGACCTTGGACGTAGGTGTGTGGTTATTGATCGTGACACACCTTCTCATCATGAGAAACATTTGTGCCAAGCCATTTGATAATCCATGCATCGGTGTAGAAGATATAGAGCAGAAGGGAATTTCAATAGGTTTGACCTTTGACCTTCAACTGTGACCTTGACCTTGGACGTAGGTGCGTGGTTATTGATCGCGACACACCTTATCATGAGAAACATTTGTGCCAAACCATTTGATAATCCATGCATCGGTGTAGAAGATATAGAGCGGAAGGGAATTTCGATAGGATTGACCTTTGACCTTCAACTGTGACTTGACCTTGGACGTAGGTGCGTGGTTATTGATCGCGACACACCTTCTCATCATGAAAAACATTTGTGCCAAGCCATTTGATATTCCATGCATCGGTGTAGAAGATATAGAGCAGAAGGGAATTTCAATAGGTTTGACCTTTGACCTTCAACTGTGACCTTGACCTTGGACGTAGGTGCGTGGTTATTGATCGCGACACACTTTCTCATCATGAGAAACATTTGTGCCAAGCCATTTGATAATCCATGCATGGGTGTAGAAGATATAGAGCGGAAGGGAATTTCCAACAGACCGACCGACAGACCGACAGACCGACCGACCGACAAGCTGACTCCTATATACCCCCAACAAACTTTGTTTGTGGGGGTATAATAAAAGATAATATCACCGACCAGTCTTGTGTTTGTAACCATTCATGTGACGCAGACCAGAATAAACAGAGAACCCGCTCAAATATGACCGGCTCTGCTTCTGTCTGTGGACACTGTAGACCCTGATCAGCATGCACATACACCTTAGTGAGTATAAATCCCGATCCAGACTGCGAATCAGTATCCCACATGCTACTAGATTCACTTGGCCTTGTGTGACCAGTATAGATCCTGATAAGAGGGCACAGCGGTGCTCTCCGCTTATGGCCCATCGTCAATCCCGGGTGCTGGCATAACTGCTCCATATTCTCAGACATTATAAAGCAAATGATCAGACATTTCTAACATGTTGTTGGTTATATAATTAGCAGTACATCACTTATTCAGACAACACAAATGTTCTGTAATTGGGAAATAGTTTTATACTATTCCTGCAAGGTCAAACTCATCCTAAACCTTGGAAACACTCATCAGTAAATGTGCCTGCGACTGGAGAAATGGAGCTTATGGAATTTGTGACTAAATTATCGCTCCTGGAGAAACAATTAGGACACGATGATCCAGGGCATGAACCTTCCACTCGTTAGCTCGTCCTGACGAGTGGGAATTAATGCATGCAGGACGAGTAGAAATTCTGAGTTTTCTGTGAATTTCTTATATCTGTCGAAGTAAGGACGAGTGAAAATTTTAACAATTTTAACAATTTCCGTGCCCTGTGATCTGTATTAGGGTGCACGAGTCATGTAACTAAATATGTGGCTGTAACAGGATAAACAGAGCTTATGGGTTTTATTACCAGTGTAGCTCCTTATCAAATAGCACACTTGTGTAGACGGATAATGTAGAATGCTTGTCAGAAGCATGACAGCTGTTTCATTGATTGGATGGCAAACAGTGCGGATCATGATCAGACTGTGCCGATCTGGACATACAGCTTTTTGCAAAACCCATAAGCTTCATTTCTCCGCTCACAGCCACAAATATCTTTGACAAGCCTACAGATAAGGTCGAGTATTTCATAACCAATTTCTTCTCATCTTATCCCAGACATAGTCCTACTCACCCTGTTGCATGCTTACCAGTTTCTAACAGCCGTATTAATTACATTAGCCTCGGTACTGGACCGCCACATGAGGTCAATTACACACCCCATATTCGCATTAGCCAGGCATTACAGTTACAACAGAAACCGAATCCGGAGATTGTATTCGTGCACCGAACCAAGCAGTTACTAATCGCAAATAATAGAATACGGCGGTTAATCGTCCCACCCTTAGAATACAGAAACAATTGCAATAACATAAATTTAGCACAAAAAAGCAAACAAAACATTTATTACACTGAAAAAAGCGATCAACCTAAGTTGTTAGAACTATTTGAAATGGCGTAAGACTCGTTTTTTTTAAACTTTCAACCCGCAAAATATGTTATGCGACTGACATAAGCTCATTTGCATAAAAGCTGTAAGACCTCAAGTTTGGGTGTTTGTTATTTAACTCTTCCCTAGCGCTCGAATAATAATACAAATTTACTGTGGGTTTGTATTTGGTAATTCCACAGTGGCTTTATTATTACAAATATCCAGCACAGTAAAAAAAATTCTTTGACAAATAAAACAGTGACAATTGCTACGGAAGGTTTGTCACGCCAGTATATACATAGCATGCATTCACAACATGGTGGGAAGTGATCTTCTGGAAACAACAGGAGGGGCGTTACAATGAGACTGAAGAATAATTTGGTGTGAGAATTCATGACACTTGCAGTGCGAGACATCAAGCGAAGCTATACTGTGTCCTTCAACGAGTTTAAATTTTGCATCAGTACATGTGCCAGAAGCAGTCGCCATCTAATTTCGTTACATTTCATTACATGCAGCCCCACACCCAAAACAGAAGAGAATGTTAGGAAAATTAGTGACAAAGTAAAAAAAATGAGACGTAAAGAAATAAAACAGCCATGCTACAGTGCTTGCCATAACGGCCTAGCAAACACTGTAGACACTTGTCAGACTGATCCAGACATGTACTGGTTAAAAAAAACTCTGAATTGTGTGCATAATTTAACAGACTTTTTAATACTGATTGCCGTAACAGACAAAATGTTGCATTTTAAAACAGTATTCATTAATCAATAATAAAAAATAAACATTGAAATACTCAAGGTAGAAACTCTGTATGTTTCATACTTTCACAGCCTGTGCCTAGAATTCTCCCCCATCGTACCATGCTCCAGGCTCTCTGTAACGACCAGCATATCGGTTACAGACAACCATTTCTCCCCAGGTTCTGAATGTATGATATTAGTTGAGCGCTAGGGAAGAATTATACAACCAACATCCAAATTTGAGGTCTTACAGTTTTTATGCAAATGAGCATATGTTGGTCGCAGCACATATTTTGCGGGTTGAACTTTTTAAAAAAAATAGTCTGATGCCATAAAAATGTGTCTAACAACTTAGCTTCATCGCCTTTTCAGTATAATAAATGTTTTGTTTGCTTTTTTTGGCTAAATTTATGTTATTGCAAATGTTTCCATATTCTAAGGGTGGGACGATTAATCGCCATATTTGATTATTCGCGATTCGTAACTCTATGGTTAATTGCATGAATACAATCTTTGGTTTCAGTTTTCACCTTTTCGACATTCCGGAAGTGCTAACACAAAATGGGCGATCCCTATAAGCCAGTACCGGTATAATGGTCAGAATGGTCAGTTTGAGCCAGCCCAGACTAGTCCACTCCCCCCCCCCTCCCCCACCAGTCACTAACTCAAATATGTGGTGTGGGGTCAAGTACCAAGGCTAATGTAATTAATACAGTCGTTAGAAACAGGTAAGCATGAGACAGGGCGAGTGGAATGATGTGTGGAATAAGATGAGAAGAAATTGGTTATGAAAAACTCTACCTTATCTGTAGGTACAGTTTGTTGAAGATATTTGTGGCTGTAAGTGGAGAAATGAAGCTTATGGGTTTTGCTAACCCTGTATGTCCAGATCAGCCTGTGTATCAGCACGTGTACAGTCTGATCATGATCTGCACTGTTCCCCATCCCATCAATGAAACACCCGTCATGCTTCTGACAAGCATAGATCATTATCGTTCTACAGAAGTGTGTCACTTGAAAAGGAGCTACACTGGTAATAAATCCCAGAAGCTCCGTTTATCCTGTTACAGCCACATAGTTGATTACATGACTCATGCACCCTAATACAGTTCATCGTGACTTACTGTTTCTCCAGGAGCTATACTGGTCGCAAATCCCATAAGCTCCATTTCTCCAGTCACAGCCACATTTACTGATGAGCGTTTCCATGGTTTCAGACAAGTTCAACCTTGCGGGAATAGTATTACAGACATAAAACTATTTCCCAATGGCAGAATATTTGTGTCGACTGAATAAATGATGTACTGTTAATTATATAACCAGCAGCATGTTAGAAATGTCTGATCATTTGCTTTATAATCTGAAGAGAATATGGAGCAGTTATGCAGCCGCCCGCCCGCCGCAGCTGAAAAAATGGATTGATGACAGGTCTTAAGCGGAGAGCACCACTGTGCACAAGGCCAAGTGAATCTAGTAGCATGTGGGATACCGATGCGCAGTCTAATCAGGATTTGCACTGATTATAGTTTATGTGCATGCTGGTCAGGATCTACTGTGTTCACAGACAGAAGCAGAGCCAGTCATATTTGAGCGGATTCTCTCAGTTTATTCTGGTCTGCGTCTCACGAATGGTTTGAAACACAAGATTGGTGACTATTTTTTATTTCTATTGATTAGATGAAATTATTTAATAATAATAAAAGTACATGTACATATCAAAATATGTGAACATATTAAAAGTGCATATAATTATTCAACATAGGGGATTGGCTGTGCACCATGCATGCCATATTACATATGCATGACACACCATGTCTCACGGATTTAAGTATCCTTGTAAACACGATACAAGCCTTAATTTTGAACATGTTTTTACCAAACCTGCTCACATCTTCATCTGAAATTAAAACACGCAGGCCGTAGCTAACAAAAGTTCCACCATGGAAGTGGTGTCGTGCCTGCCGAAGCATTTGACCATAACACGATCATGGGCATGTGCTAAAGTAAGCATTACAAAATCGTCAGAAGTGCAGGCTTAATTAAAACACGAAATTTGTACAAACTTTTTCACGCAAAAAATAGCTAAGAGTGTCTGCAAAAATGTGAAGGTACAAAAGGTCAAGGTCATGTTAATGGCGGCATGGTATGTTCCAAATGGTCACATGTACCAAGTGTCCATATTGAAGCAATCTGTCACGTAATATTAAAGTTATATCATGATGAACAAACTTGTACAAACTTTTTGACGCAAAAATAATTGCTAAGTACATTTCCACAAAAAATTGAAGGTAAAAAAGGTCAAAGTCAAGTTAATGGCGGCATGAGTGTGTTCCAAATGCTCACATATATCAAGTCTCCAAGTATTCAAAAACACATCCGTCAAATAATATTAAAGTAATAAAATGAAGACAAAGTTTTTACAAACTTTTTGACGCAAACAAAATGGCTAAATTTTTCTGCAAAAATGTGATGGTAAGAAAGGTCAAGGTCATGTTAATGGCGGCATGGTATGTTCCAAATTCTCACATGTATCAAGTGTCCAAATATTGAAGCAATCTGTCAAATAATGTTAAAGTTATACCATGATGAAGCTTGTACAAACTTTTTGACATTTAGGACGACGACGACAATGGAAAAAACGGCGACTATAGTCGCGACTTAATTCTGCTAAGGCATGCGTGACAGAAATGGACAACATCTTTAACTGACCAAATGGTCATGAATAGTTGTCCGGAACGTTTTCACATTTTGCCAGAAACATGCGCATCAACTTAATCATGCCAAAAGTTACGCATACCTTCTATTCTTCGAGTCGTCAAACTACAATGTACTTAATCATTAGTCTATTTGTCATCCACAAACACATACTGCGAAGAATTTCAGGATGTTCAGTCCTTTGATATAAATAGTGGGAAGGAAACATTAGGGAACACTTGATGTTTTATTGCTCAAAATAAAACCGTTTGTTGAATATTTGAGTGATGAAACTAGACAACTGCTGTATTGTTAAAGGGAATTCTCCCTCTGTAACTTAATTTTCAATATTTCTTAATATCACCGGCATATTAGGATGACAGACATCTGAATATCATGTTGTCCATTGTTCATACATCAACATAAATTAAAATAGTCACACACAAATACAATCAAGCACAGGATGTGGATTCAAAGCTAAAGGTTGAAACAACCATTGTTGTTCACAACTTGAAATATTCTGCATCAAATGTTCACCCACGACATCAACCTGTGTTTGCAGTGGGTAAACTTCCATTTTCACACAACATAGATACAGGTCAGCATTAATTTCAGTCGTACGTAGATCCAAAATTGCTGCGAATATGCAGACTGACCAGTTTCTATGCTGGGCGAAAATGATAATCTTCCCATTTTGCATACAATAGCTAATGAAAGTGACATGCCATGACAAAACTAGAAAATTTGTTCATAGAACATGGATGCCCCACATATCGCTTTGATAGTAAACAAGGCAAATTTCTAAGACCAAAAGGGGGAGATAAATCATGACCGAGTGTCAAAGCAAAAATAGAAATTCACGTTGTGCATCTACACACCATAAACAAGAGTGCCGCAAGTCACAAAATACGCCCGTCAAATATGGGCCATGGCAGACAGCGAAGATGCAGAAATGTGAAGCTGTCACCAAGGCAAGAAACATTAATGAGAATTTGAAAGTCTATAGCATATTATTTCTTCATCTCGTTGTGCTAAACATGTATACTAATTTAGGCAGAGATAGAAAAGTAGAGTGTAAAGTAGAAATGATAGGGAATTGGATACAATAATGTAGAAAAAAAGGCTAAGTTAAAAAGGTGATATTTTTATTAAAAAATATGTTTTCTGCATAAAAACACCAAGGTGCACATCTTCAATATATATATGTGTAGAAGACGTGTGTATAGTTTCAGAACGATCGACTGAACAGTTTCGGAGGAGTTGTGTACACAAACTCTGTACCGTATATAGAATTGCATAGAAAGATGTAGAAAAAATGGCTAAGTTAAAAAAGCGATATTTTTGTTAAAAAATATTTGTTCGCCATAAAAACACTAAGGTGCACATCTTCAATATGTGTAGAAGACGTGTGTATAGTTTCAGAACGATCGACAGAACGGTTTCGGAGGAGTTGCCATGCGGTAAAACATAATATGTACCGTTTTTTAAAAACGGTCGCATAAAAAGCTACATGTACATAGCAAGCATAAGGCGTCCAGCTATTACGGTGTAGATGTTTTACAAGTTACAAGGCAAAATAATGAAATTGTAAGTCAAAATGGGGGAGACAATACATGACCCGGGGGTCAAATAAAAAATAACAAGAAATGCGTCTGTCGAACGAGGATGCCACCTGCAGCATATTTGAGAAACTGTCACAAAGTGGTTAACCGAAAAGTGTGACGGACGGACGGACGGACGGACGGTCCACTAATTTGGAGTAAGGGGCCCATTTATAAGGGGCCATTAATGCGGGGCCATTTTTACGGGGCGTTCTTGGGCGCCCAGAATGGCCCCTTAACTGTCCATATCGGACATCCAAAATGTATGAATGGATGGTATGTGGGGGGCCTTATTTTTTTAATGCATTTTTTGGAGTCTCTGAGGTCGTCTGATTCTGTTAAAGCAATAAACAAGGGGCCATGGCCCCTTAGTTAAATATGGCCACCAAGTCACTAATGGGCGCCTTAAATGGCCCTCTACACCCAATTAGAGGCACGGACGGACGGACGGACGGACGGACGGATGGACGAGACGTACATTGTGAGGTTACTAACCCTAACCCATCCTAAATCAAACATCAATCGTACAGAAAAAAACAACCCCACAAGACAAAATAACCCCACAAGAGCAATTTATAACGGGGTTAAAACGGAATAAGCATCTCTTAACAAGTCCATCACTGTGTGGTTAACCTCACAATGTAGCTCTCGTCTGTACGGACGGACGGACGGACGGACGGACGGACGGACGGACGTTCTTACAGTACTATACTTATGTGGCTTATCACATGTTAAATATTAGCCACATAAAACGATTTTTAGCCACATAAAAGGATTTTTAGGTGGCTAATTGTAACCAACCCTATCCTTTACCAAGTCCATAACCCTGTGGGGCTAGCCACATAAGTACCCTAATGTGTGCCCGGATGGACAGACGGACGGACGGACGGACGGACGGTCCAAACACTATATGCCACCCGTTTCTTCGAAACCCGGTGGCATAAAAATAAACTTTACGCATCTACTCATCATAAGGAAGCTATATACCAAGTTTCAGCTGTGCATCGAGTATGGTCTGTAGCTATTACGGTTTAAAAGTTTTATGACTTACAAGGCAAAATTGACAAAATCTAATTCGAAAAAGGGGAGATAATACATGACCCGGGGGTCAAATCAAAATAAACTTTGCGCATCTACTCATCATAATGGAAGCTACATGTTTCAGGTGTGTATCTAGTATGGTTTAAAAATAATTACGACTTACAAGGCAAAATTGCCAAATTTTAACTCTAAAAGGGGGAGATAATCCATGATCCATGGGTCGAATCAAAAATGGAAATAAACTTTGCGCATCTACTCATCATAAGGAAGCTAGACACCAAGTTTCAAGTATGTAGCTAGTACGGTTTAAAAGTTTTAAAGGTTGGTGATGGACGGACGGGGACGGACAAGGGTAAAACTAAATACCCCCTCTACTATCGTGGTCGGGCATAAATAGAGTTTGACCTTGACCCTGGGGCCCCGAGAAAAAAATCATAGTCCTATATGCATCTATATATCATAGTAAAAGGATGTATAAAGTTTGATGACTGTAGCGGATAACTAATGATCGCAGCACAAAAACTTAACCTTGAATGATGACGCTGACGACAACGACGACTCCGGAAAAGCAGAACCTATGTCTTTCTGCTTCGCAGGCGAGACAAAAATAAAAGGAGATAACTCGAAAATGAGTGAGGCAAGAGTTTTCATGCAGGCTGTCCGTCTCATCTGGATCTTCAGATGGCTCAATTAACTAGATCTGCAATGTTTAACTCATGTTGATAGTTCTCGGTACATAAATGTCATTACATAATTATTATTACAGAGTAGTCTTTCCAAAGTTATGTTTGAAGCTTTCTGTGTTTACTTTCTGTTTCGTGGAGAATGACCTAAGCATTTTGCTAATACACACATTATTAGGTGAATTTATGATACTATTTTTGTCGGATATTGTAGAATTGTCTCTCCTTAACACTATAGTGAAGTATGAATGTCGATATTTTCTATATTTTAGTATGCGAAATCTAAATGCTATTACGCAAATCTATACCGTTGACTGTGGTGTAGCTATATAGTGCAACCTGTTGCCTAGTCGAGAACACCACCGACACAATCATGTTGCATGGGTAGTGATGGCTGCTATTTGTTTATTGGCATTTTATATTTTTCAATAAAACTGAAAATATACAGCAACCAACTGTATAAACACTTGGATTGAACCCTAGTTTACATTTACAAACATACATCAGCATTATATTGTTGATTTCAATACAATTTTTTACAAAACAAATATGTTTCTTTTTCAATCAGATATTCATGAATTTTGTCAATAATTTTTATTTTCTATAAACAATAAAAGCTTAAAATATTTCACAACTACGGTACTACGTGTATTTACATGCATATTGAAATAACCCAGAAGTTATTTAATTTAAAAATATGTAAATTTTATACTATATCACTGTTTTTGAAAATCGCACAGAAAAATGTCACGATGGCTTACTCTTGTAAAGTGGCATTTTCCTGTGGAATTTCCTGTATATCAAGACAGTCATGAAGTCACTACTACCCGTTGCCTATAAGCGGAAAATCTACAACTATATGGTTGAAAGATGTAGGTTGAAAGGGTTAAAACTGAACAACCTCATAGTGTGGCTTAAAATAAATACTTTGAATATACAAGTACATGTACTTCAAATATTTGTGTGTTCTTCTTGACTAAAACAGTATATTACACTTAGCTTAGATAATCTCAGCTATATACAAATGACTTTTACTATTTCATCTGTCTTATATATTATCTGTATCTGTATAGCCGAGATCCGGCCATTATGAAATATCGAAAACAAAGAACGCTTCAAACGCACATTTGGAAAGACTACTCAGTCATAACTCTTATGTAATACAGTGTAACAAAATGTAATTAGAGTTACATACACAGAACTAGATGTAATTAGAGTTATGTACTCAGAACTAGATGTAATTAGAGTTACATACACAGAACTAGATGTAATTAGAGTTATATACTCAGAACTAGAGAATTAGGTTATACACTGTAACTAGATGTAATTAGAGTTTATGAACTAGATGTTAGAGTTGTTTACAGAACTAGCTGTAACTAGATGTAATTAGAGTTATGTACTCAGAACTAAATCAAAACTAGTTCTGAGTACATAACTCTAATTACATTTCATTACACTGCATTACATAAGAGTTATGACTGAGTAGTCTTTCCAAATGTGCGTTTCAAGCGTTCTTTGTTTATGTTCTACTTCGTGGAGAGTGACCTAATAATTTTGCTAATACACACTCTATTAGGTAAATTTATGGTAATATATGTTTCATATTGTATAATTGTCTCTCAATAACAATACTGTTATCACAGGTTTTATCTATATTTTAAGAGTGAGAAGTGTAAATGTTATTACGCACATGTTTACGTGTAGAGTGGTGTAGCGATATCTATCTATCTATCTATAGATACTGCTTGCACGCCCCTTGCGGGTATTATGAGCAGGATTGTATTCCTTTATTATATATATATACATGTACATACAATTTCAAATACAATCGATATTCCCGGTAATTAGCCGGTACCCATTTACAGCTGGGTGAACTGAAGCAGTGTGGATAAAGTGTCTTGCTCAAGGACACAACGCAACGCCTCGGGTGAGGCTCGAACCCACGACAAAATGTACATACATGTACGCCCCACTTCCGCCCTCCCCACCCACTAAAACCAGGGGCGGCAGAAGTGGGGGGGTCAGGTTACAATAATTATGTAATAAAGCACATTTTCTCATCCTCAAACTTGCTGAGAATGCAGGAAATGGGGTTTCACGCCTCTCAGATTTTAAAACTTTCAGGGGGAGCATGACCCCGGACCCCCCTAGCAACATTGGGCCTCAAGACTGAGCCATGAGAATGCAGGAAATGGCTTTTCACGCCTCTTAGATTTCAAGCTACCCCCATCCCACTCAATTCTTACCAATTAAACTTCATATACCTGCAAAACAAACTTCGTCATGTTACGTTCACACGGTCAATCGCCAAGTGATTTACCAACAGATTAAAATGCCCACCTCAAGGACAATAAGCTGTGAGCTCGCACGTGACATTTACTCACGGCTCGAACAAAAGAACTGTACCTAGTAAAATACCCTCAGGTACACATGTACTCCACGTGTGGAAAAGGTGAAGCAACACCATGGCTTATCAAATCCAGCATAGACCAATACCATCCTATCAATTTGTGTATGCCTGCTACGGTCAACAATGTTTGCCATATTTTCTCAAGCGCCATGGTCAACAATGTTTGCCATATTTTCTCAAGGTATCATCAGTCTACAAAAAATGGGACTTACAACATTCGCGATCAGTCAGTGATATTCAAGTTTAACGGCAATGGAGTATTGTAGACCAAGATCAGTCTGTTCATCCGCTCAGACTGATCAATGTCTGCATCATTCGCAATTCAACACAGCTGCATATGAATTAACTCTCAGTGTATGTCATAATCAGACTGCGTGGATGTGCATGCTAATCCGGGGCTACCCTTACCCCGGAGCTTAATCCTTACATTGCTGATTTTGTTTGTCGTCTGCTGATTTTTTTTATTTTCCATTTTCTCATAAAAAACATGGTTTGACATCACTTTAGAATCATTTTCAATGAAAATGATTGAAAATGATTCTAAGGGGCTGTCAAACCATGTTTTTATTGAGAAAGACGACAAATACGAAACAACAGGGTTAATAATCCTACTTCTCAAAGATCACGACTATGTATATGGTAGTGAGCACATAAGAAATCGTTATGCAACCCGGTACAGGCCCGTAGCCAGCCTTCACAATAGTTGGGTACGTAATGAGCCGCGGAGCGGCGAATACGAGCCACGAAGTGGCGACGGGGGTGGGTCCGGGATGGGGGTTTTACCCACCCCCCTTTCCGCAACGGGGGACAATTTTTGAAATTTAGACGCTAAATCCTGCATTCTGTGACATTTACGACTTTATTTAGGAGTAGGAATTATATGCTATTTTGTGTAGGAAATTTGACTTTTGTATAATTTCTCACAAGAAAGGTGTTATAATCACATTGTGAAGCAGACTATCAGAAACCTTCCGTATACACGTATCTCCACTGTAAGTTTACGCTGTCAGGTCCCGAATAGTTTGAATATTTGTTACATTTTGTTATTCACACTGACGTCACTATACATGTATAATATTAGTAAAGTAACTTGATCCTTGGGCGGTGAAAGCTCGAGTTGGATCAACGAGATGCAGTCGAGAGTTGATCAGCTGATCTGCCCAAGACCAACGAGAGCTTTCCGGTCCAAGGATCAAGTTACAGTACTAATATTGCGTTTATTATATATACCAGTCAAACATTTAAAACACATATATTGCAATGAAAAATCGTATAATTATAATTATTTTCTGCGCAGTGCTTTGACGGCATTCATTTGGTTTATCGCCTAGCACTGAGATGTCGCGCTAGTGACACACGACCAGAAACGACGTCAAGTTTCAGCTATCATTTTCTGTCCTATTTTCTAAACATAACCCGACTAAAATCCTACATCGAGTGTATTGTCCGTTGACAGCGTGCATTTTAAGTGAAAATGACTAGCTTTTACGAGGTTATTCTCATTTGAAGGACATCATTATGATTTCCCGAACTTTCATGATGACAAGTAGTTCTGGCAAATCAGAACGAGAACAGAGTGGAATATGGATTCAGAAAGCCACTGAGTGGAATACGGAATTTCAATCTGCCGTGTCGTATTTGGCTGAAGAATACACTACGAATTCATCACATATCTGTGATATGTATATAATAAACTGCTGTATTTATATGCACTGGAACACAATTAGGATGGCGGATCACTTTCTGAGACAAAACGCTTAACCCAGCGTGCATGTTCTTCCTCGAGAAGGTTAGGTGTCGGCAAATCCTCTTCATATGATTGTCATAGTTGATTGGTGTCATGGTGACCGGCACTCTTGAACACGGCTGGGATCAAGGCCAACAGCTTAGAAGCGGTCACTGCTAATGACGGTGTGCTCCAGATAATGTGATTGTGTGTTCATGAGCAAAAACAATCTTGGCTTGTCCGAAAAAGTTGGGTGCGGACGCACCCAACGCACCCCCCCCCCACCCCCTGGCTACGGGCATGCGGTACTAGAAACAAGAAACTTCGTGTGTCTAACTTTTAAATCTGATGCACAGTGTAGTACACATTACCCATAGGTAAAGATATATCTACTCAGATAATAGGTGAGTAGACACTAGGGACAAGACACTCAGGTAACTGCTTACATGTCACTGGATTTGATAGCTAATAACAGAGTACAGTAGTGGGTATATATGGTATGTGTTGTGTGGTTTGCCAGGTGAAAGTGATACACTGTGCGATTTTCTGTGTATATGCTGCTATTTATAATGGTGGTTCATGTTGTTAAAAACACAGGCACAAACCTGTCCAGAAAACTGACATATTTTACGTACAGTTTGGTGTAATATAATTGATATGAGTCTCCTGGCTTGTCTTCATGTGATTAGCTACATTATGTCATATGTTCTACTTCACATTTTGAGTTCTTTGTCAAACTACAGAACAGATGGCTATAACACACAAAGATGGCCGACTTGGCCACTCCATGTGCCGTATAGGATACAGTAACGAGGCAGTATTCACATACATGTTATACATATATTCTATCACATTTACGAAGCAATTATCTTTTAATCAAACGATGATCAGGTATATACATGTAACGGGTCCTTAAACAAATGATTTCGTTGGCAGAGATGGAGGCGAGGGTTACATAGGGTCTATGTCTATGTCACGTATTCTATAGAGCCATATGCAGTACATTATCATGTTATTATGTGAAACCAGCGCAGAACACAGGTGGAATTGAGATTCGCACCTATGACACAAAAAAATGCCCATTAAAAATCCATTACCCAACCCACTTTGGCTCGTACAGTACGTACTATGTTCTGCAGACTCTTTGACGAATATTAAATCATTACAAAAGTGGTACTCATTGATATCAGAATGGTAACCGCCGCAATCTTGGAATTAAAAATGGCCACCATGAGAAACATTAATTTTACGATATGTTGTATTTGACGCAAATTGAAGACATACTTCGTAAGCAATCCAGCTTTGAAAGAATAAACAATTTTACAAGTTGACTTTTAATGATACCAACACCTAATTAACGATATGATTTTCAAGATGGCCGCCCATAATATAGATAAATTATATACTTATATTAAACGCATACAGCGTGTACTCATATGAGTGTTATACACTAATATCTATATAAGTACTCATTTCTCACAGGCGAAAGTCTTAACTTTACGGTGGTAATGCATGGCATTTAAAGCTGTGTTTACCAATATATATCGATCATCATGCGTTTAATGTATACGTTTCAATTTAGTGCCTATATCCATTTTTATGGGACCAATGAACAATAAAAGCACAGTAATACTAATATTGGATAATTTAATCGAGGAAGCTATCTTAAAAAGCAAAATTACCGCCAGAAAAATGTTTTTGTCCATATTGCAGTATCCTGTACATGCAGGTTATTGTTATTAAATGGACTTTAACCGTGCATACATTACATTATCTAACGTCGCTATAATGTGCTGTGTGGATGAAATGTTGATGATATACGGTACATAGAACATACTGTTTTGCAAGTCCCGATCGACCTTGCTATACATGACCACTTAAAACACTTGGGTGGCAAATCATCCAACCTGCAACTGAATTCCTAATGACCTCGGGTCGCAGTTGGTCAAATAGAGAATAGTAGGTTAGTGCCGTGAATGGGAAAAAATATCTGGCAAGCCTCAGGAAACGAGATGGGCGAGGCTCTGCCGCACCAGATATGTTTCCCATTCACGGCACTAACCTACTATTCTATTACCCGTCAACACCTACAAACGGCATCGTGTCTCACGGCACATACGCACTGTGCTGACGGGATAAATGTAGATATATGCGGTAGACTTACTGGGTGCCATTACAAACACATGCACAACATAGTTTTCCGCAATTCCATGTCTACATAAGATAACAGTTTCTCCTGATTCGAAATGGTAGGCAACTGGCCTGGAGACTAGACTCATATTGCTGATACAACTTTGTTAAGCAAGTGAGACAGATGGAGAATAACATTAGTTTCAGTGTCATTATACACTAAATCCATGGATACCCATGGCTATGGACCATGTGGCATAACATTACCCTACATGGTAGTGTTGGGAATCGGCATTGAACATTTTATTCGATTAATCAGACTCCTTCGCCGATCGAGTAACGATTAAATTCATGATTAATTTGTTACGATGGTTTGCCTTGTTGGCACCATTTGCATATACATGTAATTTCCAACATATGATTTGTGTGAAACTTTATATATGGCATACATTTAAGCCTTATGTAGACAGTAGAATACTATGTGTGAACTGGATTAAGTGATTGATATATACATTGTTTATTGATAGTCAGCTGATTAAATTTATTATTTAAAATACCAAACTTCAGAGTTATTAAACGTCTGACGCTAACATTAGTTCAGACTTAGGTTGAAGGCTCGTCATCACTATACGAGTCCTTCTCGTGCTATAAATTGGGAAGTTTGAACAATGCAATAGAGCATGGCCAATCAAATCTTATTTTCATAAACAGTGTTGTTACTGCTGCTGATGATACAACAATACAGTAATTACTGCGATATGGTTCGATAACCATTCTGAGCCGGCTCATCTCTAGGCTCTAAGATTTATTAATAATTAGTAGCCATTTCGCACCATTTTGGGCGAAAAAGTACGTGTGGCCGTGACTGGAGAACTGAGGCTTATGGAATTTGTGATCCGTATAGCTCCTGATCAAATAGCACACACAGCGTAACGATCTATTTCGATTGTTATAAGCATGGCGGGCGTTTCATTGATGGAATATCGGACAGTGCTAATACTGATCAGACTGTGCGGATGCACATGCTGATCTGGATATAGATTGGTCGCAAAACCCAAACGCCCCATTTCTCCAGTCACAGCCACATTTATGGAAAACGCGAACATATCGATCGATGTTACGTTTTGCACGTCAAGAACACTGTAACGAGTGCCACACTTAGTCGTTTAATTATTACGCTAAATTAATTGTTTCACAGAAGAAAATGTGTTCAGCTAATATCGGCGATATACTCTGTTTTGTGCCCAATACAAATATGTGATTCCTTTAAAACATGGCAGACATAATTCGATGAACAAATATGCAGTGTGAAAATAACATGACTTGTAGCAATATCTGTCGCGCATGGGCTCTGAATATTGTGTCAAATTTATTTTCCACGTTTTAGACAGCTGTATCCTATTCTGGAACGTTTTCAACGTCTCGTTCCCACAATTCGTCCATGACTGATTTGACTGGAAATTGGTATTCACAATTTACCTGCATTGAACATGCATCAAGAGTTTCATTTGTCGCGGGCCACTTGAGAATCCCTCACTCACGCTAGGCGACTCGACACGCACTGACGGTTGTGAATATCAACCATACCCGAAATGTCCTTCACTTGAGAAAAGTTGCTACCGTTATGCAATTAATGAGGAGTTAAATTAATTGAGTCCAGTATGAGTGGCGGTTGGGAATACAGCCGTAAAGTAGGATATTTAGTGACATTTGTGACAGCAAATCAGTCACTCGACTTGTACGCCATTGGCTCAATAAAGAATAGTGTAGGTCCTTTCATATTGCACAGGCTGGATTAACGCACTGACCGCCAGCGTTGTAAGATCCGTTCTTTCTGTAGACGGTGATAGCATTATGCGACCCAGCATCATGGCAATAGTGTCTTTGCAACAAACACATTTGACAGTGAGCTATGGAACGCCATAGCTGTCTTATGTGCACATACATACATAATTGATGTGCAAACCTCCTTATATGCAGGGCTCTCAATAAGGGCCGGGGGCCGGGGATTTCCCCCGACAACTTCCTCATTCGGCACCGGCTACTTTCTCAGAAAAAAAAAAATATTTACCCAAAAAAAATAAAAAAATCGAACTTTGATCGTGTGCGAATAATGAATTTATCCGCGTATGGACGGCCATTCAGCCAATTTTCACCCTTGAATACAAAGTAATAATGAATTAGGCCTATAAAACTCTTTTTTTTATTTCACCGGGGCGGGTGCCGTTAAAAATAAGCGCGGAGAGTGATGTCTCGCACAGCAACAACAAGCGACCTTGTACTGGAGGAGGTCTCCCATTGCTATAAGGCATTTGACTGGGATGAAGATTATGATGGTGTTCATGATGATGATGATGATGATGACTATTAAGCAATTGAGTATTTCAGAGAACCATTAATGATTATCCTTTGAATATGTCATTTCATGATTTTAATCAAAGGTTGTGTTCAATATATTGTCATTTCATGATTATCATGAAATGACAATATATTGAACACAACCTTTGATTAATTGATTTTAATCATAGGTTGTGTTCAATCAATATAATCATTAATTGTTCTCTATGTGGTATTTCCTTAAACTTAAAGGAGTGATTGCACATTTCAATGTGGAATAAACGGTTAACTAGGTAACCGTAACATGTCAATAAATATTAGTTTCTCCATAAACAATTATTGGCCCGGACACCAACATCCAAACTGTGATTCAACCTATGTGCCTGGAAATCGCGCCTGAGTGGTTCTGGTTTTAAAAATGTTCTTCTTTGGTAGACCCCCAAAACCATGCACAATTCTTGTTCTTTAAAAATCCAAAATCAAGTTTTTGCAGGTGAAATAATCAGCGTTGAGCCAGGAAATAGTGTGTGAGGCGTTCTGGTTTAAAATATTTTCGTGGGGGAAAACCCCAAAACCCCCCGCATACATTTGGTTTCGGTTGACGCCCCCCTCCCCAACTGGAAATCCTATACCCACGCCTGGATATCTACATTCACTTTCCTGCATTTGTATGTCGTTTAGAACCAATATTCTCAATTTCTATCACCAAAAATGGCAGAATTAATGAACATGTAATTTACTTCTGGCAAAAGTTGACTAAATGTAGGTGCAAATATTGATTCTAAAAGACACCAGAATGTAGGAAATTGAATCTAGAGGTCAAAAATTTACGGGGGGGGATGCCCCCGGACCCCCCTAGCCATCTCGTAAGCTTCGCTTACTCGACGAACGAGCTTTGTTCGTTCAATAACCTGGCTACTTTTAGATTTTACCCTGCTACTTGGAAACTTATTGAGAGCCCTGTATATGGTGTGGTAATTCATATATGTAACTATGATGCTTACTTTATATGGTGTGTTACTATTATATGGTGGTAACTTTTTTATATGATGTGCTTACTTCTTTATGTGGTGTGGTAACTTCTTTATATGATGTGCTTACTTTTTTATATGGTGTGGTAACTTATTTATATGGTGTGGTAACTTCTTTATATGATGTGCTTACTTCTTTATATGGTATGGTAACTTATTTATATGATGTGCTTACTTCTTTATATGGTGTGGTAGCTTCTTTATATGGTGTGCTTACTTCTTTATATGGTGTGGTAACTTCTTTATTGGGTATGGAAGGTGTTCGAGCCAATTCCCACCCTTAAATATGAGCCGAATAGAATAGAATTTATTGGTATGGTAACTTCTTTATATGATGTGCAATCTTCTTTATATGGTGTGGTAATTTCTTTATATGATGTGGTAACTTCTTTATATGATGTGCAAACTTCTCTATATGGTGTGAAAACTTCTTTATATGGTGTGGTAGCTTCTTTATATGATGTGCTTCCTTCTTTATATGGTGTGGTAACTTCTTTATATGATGTGGTAACTTCTTTATATAATGTGCAAACTTATTTATATGGTGTGCTAACTTCTTTATATGATGTGCAAACTTCTTTATATGGTGTGCAAACTTCTTTATATGGTGTGGTAACTTCTTTATATAAATAGGTCATTTTTCACGGAAGCACATTTATATCGACGCCGGTAACGACAACAACAACAATGGCGGAAAGCTCTCGCGTCGATGAAATGTTGAAGAAATTGAGATTTTCGGCATTAACAAGGGCATTTTGGGATCAGCGAATTGATAGTATCGACATTTACAGAGGTCTTTCGGATAAAGATTTGACGGGGCTAGGTCTGGGCACAATCGGCGACCGAGCTCGGTTTAGAGAAGAATGTCGGTTGGAGCAGACGACAGTTCCAATAGTTGGTACGTCCGCGGGCGATGTAGTCGAATATTAACTGGTTAAAACAAACAAACCTTGTATTTGCGTGTACTGTACAATATGTCTACCCAACCAAAGTTTGCATCAGCTGCGTCAATTGTTAACATCCCAGCACGAGTGATTACGTCACTTGACCCCAGAGTTCAAATTATAGTCGCCAGCAGTTATTTCCACTGTGGTGGAACTTGTACATCGAAATTTGATAGTGAGCAGGCGGAGAATAGTGCATAGTTTGGCTATTTTTTTATGTATTTATAATCCATTTCAAATCAGAGGCATCCTACTATCTGAGTTCCATCAGACGTTTTCATTGTTTACAGGTAATGTTGCTCTCGTAATGCACTACGTATTTCTTGTCCATGTCGGTTTTTTGCAATACATAACTTGGTGTTTCTTTGAACCGTTTTCACAATCCATATCAATCAAGGGGCATCCTATTAGCTGAGTTCCACAATGCTCTATCATTGTTTAGATTTGATATTGTTCACATAATAAAGTACATGTATGTATTTCATGTCCGTGTTGTATTTGCCCCCAAACACTATATAAATACTCCTTTCTGGGTGAAAAATATGAATAAAGGGACATAAATGGATATATTATACGTCAAAGTGGATTTATATTGAAACCAATTATCAATTGTGGCGTGTAGTTGTTATGTTATGTACAATGTGCTCACAATACCTTCCAGTGTGTGTATGAAAACAGTACTTGCACAGGACAATTCAAGTATGAGATAGATAACAAAGACATTCATTATTATTAATTGTATTTATTATGTTTTATTATCAACACTTTATATCAACTATATCTCTGTTCTGAATAGTCTTAACAACTAGCAAAATAGAAGAAAAGCACACATAATTAAATCCTCAGTAACATTAAAATACAATCAATCACAGATTTGGCAACAACTATATATTTATTGGTATGGTATATCTTTAAAATGCCTAAGTAAGGAACTTGCATCTAGTAAATATGTTCATATGGACTATGCACCATATGACGATATTAAACAAGTAATAACAACCTATAAAAACGATAATACAAAATGGACTTCCGTGAAATATAATGTCATATATGAAACAATAAATAATCGAGAAGATTATATAAATAAAATACAATTCAATAATCCTAATGTTACTATGAAGATTAAACATTAAAGACATAGAATTCCACTCCATGAGACTCATATATGCACTTCATGGAGAACGATACAAAATGTTGTCAATTGTACCGCGTAAGAAACTGAGGCGAACACGTCGGCACACACCCGTATAATTATACTCTCATCTAGTTTTTGTCAACCCGCGTCTGAACCTGTATATATGGTGATGGGAACTTTTAGTGTGCCAAATATACTCCGTAATTACTACTACCGCTGGCAAGGTCACAGAGCACCATCACCTTGGACCAAGTGCAGTCAAAAGGGAGCATGACGCAATTGACAAAATCAAGGCTGCGATCCTGAGTCATGGCAATCCATTTGCCACTGAAGGTGACCAGCTGTACAATCTGATCACCCATGCCTACATCCCAGACGAATATGTGCCACAGATCCTGAGCATTGGTGTCACTGGGCAGAAGTTGTATGGAGAGCCATTTTGAAAATCCAAGATGGCCGCTTTGTGGTTATAGTGTGTAGCTTATTTTACTTTGTACCACTGGCTTCCTCACCCCTAAAAATGTATGTTTAGCCGTTAAAATCATGACACTATGCCACCTGGATGCTGAGATATTGAAAAACACCAATTTTCAAGGCAGCCATTTTGAAAATCCAAGATGGCCGCTTTGTGGTTATAGTGTTTACCTTATTTTACTTTGTACCACTGGCTTCCTCACCCCTAAACATGTATGTTTAGCCGTTAAAATCATGACTCTAGGCCACCTGGATGTTGAGATATTGAAAAACACCAATTTTCAAGGCAGCCATTTTGAAAATCCAAGATGGCCGCTTTGTGGTTATAGTGTGTAGCTTATTTTACTTTGTACCACTGGATTACTCACCCCTATACATGTATGTTTAGCCGTTAAAATCATGACTCTGGGCCACCTGGATGCTGAAATATTGAGAAACACCTATTTTTAAGGCGGCCATTTTGAAAATCCAAGATGGCTGCCATGCATGCTTCTGGTAAATTGTAAACATTGGTTTTCTGATTGCTTATACTCTACAGATTCCAAAAATATATAGGTTTGCAAATCCCCCAAAAAAGTGACCGAAAATACACAGTGATCTTGACTATATCTTTTACTCTGAATAACAAGTAAAACGGCATGCCATAGATATGATGGATTTGATGTCATCACGCCGCGTCCACAGACACTTTCGTGTTCGGACCATAGCTAAAAAAACCTTTAAATATTTTAACGGAACTTAATACATGCATAGATAACGGGTCAAAGGTGTGACGTGCACAATAATAACGACCATCGCATCTCTGATTTCGTAGTTGTTGCACTTTGTTATTTTTTCGGTCCATTTTTAGCTCACCTATTGATATCGCTTTTCGTTCGTCTGTCTGTCATTGAGACAATTCAAATGAGTGGTCACAAAATATATTTTCGTTAAAAATTGGAAATAAATTGGACAACTTTCGGAAATTTTCATTATTTTGTATGCATGACTGATATTGGTCTGTGTCTAACAGTCTTGAAAAGAGACCTATTTAGAGCTTTGCGGTCGCTTCCGACCATATTTGGACGACTTTTGAAAAAAAGAATCCTTATTTTATCCTCATGAGTGAGTTTGGCCTGTATATCGAAATCCGAGTTAGTTAGCGCTTCGCGATCACTTCCAACCATATTTGGACGACTGTCTGAGATTGGCCTGTATATTTTTTCTGCATGACTGGTTCTGGTTATATGGGTCATCTTCAGGGACACAGGCGAGCGATACAGGCCCATTGGGCCTCTTGTTTTGTGAGGTTTTGCTGGATTTCTCAGGGTACAATGAGCTTAACATCGGCATGTATTAGTATAATTACAAATTGGCGTAAGATACTAATGGGGGGACTTGCAATTTTCCTGAAAAAAAAACAGGTGTGCCGGAAAGTCAATACTGATTCTACCCAGGAGACAGTCTGTCATGATGTTTACACAGTCCCCACTCTTGACAATTGTTTTTAATATGTTTTCAGTTAATGCACGCCCACCCGTTCCTCATACATCTGCTTACACCAGGAATCTCAGCAGCCCTAACATTAAACAAGCTCACACACCTACTGCAGCCTGACTTTAGCCCTGTTGGAGCAAACCGAAGGAAGGTCGAGACGGAAATGTACCAGAGATTTGTAAAATACTTACGAGAAGTTGCAGGTAGAATTTTTCTCAACATATGTTCTTGCTAAATACAAGCATTATTAGGGCCCCGCCGATAGTTTCACCCTGTCTGTCTGTCCGTCCGTCCGTCCGTCCGTCCGTCAGTTTACAAAATAAGTCCTTTTGATATTTTTAGTTTCCATCGGCCGATTTCAACCAAAATCTGTATGCAACTTTTCTTCGACATTATACATCCCATACTAAAAATTATTCCGGTTATTGTGGTATTTTCGCAGTTATGGTCCTTTATCTTCGTAACAGTGATTTGTAACAGTCCCGTTTTCATGCAATATTTTTAGTTTCCATTGGCCTCTCGCTTTGATTGTAAACATGTGTTTCAAACCGACACGTCTTGGCATTTTTCTACCAATTCCACTAATATCTAGACAATGACAAGTACCAAGGCTTGCGACATCTATTACAGTATAGATTGTCAACAGAAAATGACTTTTCTTTCACAAATGAGTTAGTTATAAGCTTAGATATAAAGCGCTTACCTGCCATGTCCTGGAATGGCCGCCATTATACATGTATATACTTATGACAAGTCATTTCGGTCAGCGCCTGGATCATGACTGTGTTATTGGCCCCAAAAACAACATTTTAGGAAATGGCTGCCAGCGGGGCCCTTCCAAGGCTAACAGGCCGTTTTAGCTCACCTGAGTGAAGCTCGTGAGCTATTGTTACCGTAATGTGTCCGTCCGTCATGGTCATGGTCCTAAGATAAGGGGATTACAACATTGCTAAAATGACGTCATTACGTAATCCAAGATTGTACACGCTTTGGGCAACCATGCACGTTTAGCTCTTTAAGACTTTTGTAACAGTCAATTTTTTCACTTTCCATTGTCCGATTTCAAACAAATTCGGTGTTTGTCTTTACCTCGACATAATACAGCACGTCAGCGAAAATAATTCTGGTCCGTGTAGTATTTCCGCAATTATCCCCCTTTCTTACTTTGGGCAACCATGCACGTTTAGGTCTTTTGTAACAGACGATTTGTCTCCCGTCAGGGGATTATCTGCCACACTCTGATGGCTATTTGTTTTATTATTTACAGGTGGTCGGCGAGGAGCACTTGACTTGGCTTATGTGTTAAAGTTTGTGACCGGATCAATGGAAGAGCCACCACTGGGGTTTGTGATTGAACCAAGTATTTCATTCCAGCAAAGTTCGTCATTCCTACCGACTGCTAACACATGCATCTACAAACTTTATCTAACCATTCCAAATGGAAGTGAGGTGCCAAACAACGAAATGCTATTTGGTCTGTTTGATTATGCCTTCGCTAATAATTACTTCGGATTAGCTTAATTGTATCCTCCGGACCATCGGGGGATACTATGGATTTGACTACGGTACATACAGTTACTGACTTTAAAAACGTGTATATATATAGCAATACATGTATGAGCCGTGTCGCGAGAAAACCAACAAAGTAGCTTATGCGTAAAGCATCGACCCGGATCAGCCTGCGCAGTCCGCGTATATAGGCTGATCCTACGGGGCACCAAGTGGGACATGGCTCAATTTTGTCAACAAAATTCATTTTTGTACCTATAAACTTGACAAAAACAAAACAAAATTAAATATATACTGATTTTGTCAACAAAATTCACTTTTGTGCCACAAAACTCAATTCTGTGTCACAAAATTCACTTTTGTGCCACAAAACTCAATTCTGTGTCACAAAATTCAATTCTGTGTAACACAATTCAATTCTGTGTCACAAAATTCAATTCTGTGTCAATTCTGTGTAACAAAATTCAATTCTGTGTCACAAAATTCAATTCTGTGTCACAAAATTCAATTCTGCATACGTTTCGTATACGTATTTGCATACGTTTCGATTCTGTTGCCCAAATATGGCACACGCATGTAAGAAGGACTACAGTTGGTCAGAAACTGGACTGGAGAAATGGGTCACGGTCTCCGATCAGCGATCCAAAATGGCGTCTGAAGTAGTAAGTTTCAGAGAACGCTGGATGAAACACACTTGTTACTGCTTTGTAGCTTAGTGTTGCAAGGTATTCTTACCAAAATAACAGTCCATAAAGAAGTATAATATTGATATATTGGGTTATATTTTCGCATTGAAATATTTAAACCTGCAAGTGTACTCCACCATCTAGTAAAATGGACTAAGACCGATCGCAACCAATCAACGTAGAGATGACATAGACTATCAGTTACGCAAACTAATTTTTATGGACAAAACTGACTTTTGTGGACAAAACTGAATTCTGTCCCACAAAACTGAATTTTGTTCACAAAACTCAATTCTGTCTTACAAAATTGAATCATTTATAACAAAAATGAATTTTGTATATCAGAATTTTACATAATTGGATCTTGTGATTTTTAGTGTTACAAAACTCAATTTTGTCTGGACAAAATTGGTTTTGTTCACATAATTAACCTGTCCTGCATGGCGCCCCGTAGATCCGGGCCGACACTTTCCGCTTTCTGTATATATAATCTTGCAGGAATCATTACTCTATAGCGTTATCACCCATAGGCAGGAAATATCAGGTCAGATCAGACTGCATGGGCTGTGCAAGATGATACGGGTTGATACATTGCGCAGATGGCACTTTCTTGTTTTTCTCACGATGTGGCTCATATTTCGCAATAATTTTTGTAAATGACGTCAAAACTTTGAAATTTTCAGAACTAAAGTAGAATTAAATTTTGCATTAACGCTGGCAATTTTGACAACTTTCGACATCATTTACGGAAATTATCGCAAAATGTTTGTCAATCTTGGTTTGAATAGCTGTGATATTTTCCGTAAATGAAGTCGAAAGTGAACATTTTTTTTAGAACAAATGCAGAATTAAGCACTTAATTTTTCGGCGTCATTTACAAAAAATTATTGCGAAATATATTTATGTCTATATATACATGTGCGTTTGTATGCCCCCTATGCGATAGCAAGGGGGGCATATTGCTTTGCTCCTGAGATTTGGTCCGTCCGTCCGTCCGTCCGTCCGTCCGTCCGTCCGTCCGTTCTTCCGTCCGTGTACATCTGCGTCGAAAAGTTTGTCTCACCTTCTCCATTTTGTTTTTTCTTTAACAATCTTTACTTAGTACAGTATGCCATGGGGGCAAATCCATGTTTTACAAACATAATATCTAGTTGAAATCGGTATTAAACTGTACATCAACATCAGGTAGTAGTATTGTGTTTGATCTTAACTAAAAAACATTCTTAATGTACGAGAATTCCAGGGCCTATGATTATAAAACTTTCTGAGCATGTACTCTGTGCTCGATGCTCAAATTCAATAAATTTGACTAGTCAGAAAATCTGTAATAAACTGCTTATTTCAAGCAAAACCGATCAGTTTGACTTAATTTGGTTGATATGAGACAAAATCAACCTTTATTTAGCCAGGATTTGCTGTTTAGAGCTTAAAGGTCAAATAAACAGAAAATATTTTTTTCGATTATTTTAGGTACCAAGATAGATACTGCCAATGCAAATCAAGTGTCAAAAACCGCATCCAAAAAGAACAAATAATTAAAGGTTTGCAATTTTTAGTTAGCTGAAATATGCAGGATCATCTATGACGCCATAGATGAGCCCCAATTGTTCTAATTTATTTATTTGGGCGGTAGGAGGGAGTAGCGAAGGGTAATTTAACGATCGGCGTTCATTTTTACCGGAATGCCGACTTACATGGTTTAGCCCTCATGTACCGTTTTGGCCCCCTGGTACTTGAGAGCTAAATCCTGTTATGCCCCATTAAGAAAGTAATAGGATTAAAAGCTAATTGTATTGCTTTTGGGGTGAGCTAAGTGATTCTGGTGTGGCATGGACCTGGCACCAGGTCAGGATATTCTAATTTCAGGGCTGAATAATTATATAGTTTATGTAAATATTGAGCTCTGATTTTGGCAATTTCCCTCATTTTTTACAGGTTGAATGCAGGATAGTCCATCCTGTTGGCCCGGCCTTACATGACCCTGGCTGTTGATAGGCCGTTAAACACCAATAATCAATCAATCAATCAGATTTATTTATAATAATTTGAATTTTTATGTTCTGCATAATTTTATTCTATAAAATTATTTTTGTATAATATAACAAAATATCCTAAACACAATGACATTTTTATTCACAGTAAAATGGGTTTTAAAAGCACTATTTATAACTGCGTTGTTGGATTGGAAAATTTTCATAAATTTGCATAAATATAAACCTCCATAACTTTTGAATGAGCTGGAATTTTTAGTAGGGTTTTCAACATTTAGTTTGTATTGGCATTCTCTATCTTTATAATCGAAAACAAAATCTGTTTATTTGACCTTTAACATAAATCATTCAAATTTATCGACTTTGAACATGAGCCCCGAGGACATGCTCAATGTATACGTCAAGTTAATTGTCCTCATTGAAAATGTTGAACCGTTCAAGTATGTTCATTAAAAGTTTGATATTTTAATATTGTATTTCCTTAAAGTTTGAAATTCCTTGTTTATACAAGAACCCTGTGAGGCACTGGGGCAGGATTGTGGGCAGGATTGTGTACACAATTGTCACTGATAGTCTGATATAATTGTATCCCCCAGACGATAGTCGGGGATACTATGTATTTGACGTCGTCACGCCGCCGCCGCGTCCGCCGCCGCCGCCGCAGACACTTTCGTGTCCGGGCTATAAGTCTGAAACCGTATGGAATATTTTAACGAAACTTCATTCATTCATAGATAACGAGTCAACGACGTGTCGCGCACAAGAACCACAACTCTCTGGTCGCTAATTTTGGAGTTATTCCCCTTTGTTGAATTTTTTTTCTGACATGGCGGCAAGGGGGATACAATGCGGTCGTGGGCGACTGTCGTTCTAGTTTATACTATGTATACCAGGACCTCCTGCATACGAGGAAAACACTACCGCGTCACTGTAAAAGACGGCTCGTACCGCAAGGCAGTACCAGTGGGCTATCCCACTAACCCCATTCTACCAGACGGATCAACTATGGCTATGCAGTTTAGAGTTGAACAAGGACTATACAGGTTGGCGACCCATTTTCGGACAGAAATCAAAGTTTTTTTTATCACAATTTAATATTTTTTGTCGGAAAGTCATTATCTTTACACAGATAGCTATGTCAGCGCTGACACATCAACTACCGTGAAACAGAAAACAATCAGTTGAAGTACTTCTGAAAAATGGGGATCTGAAAGGGGTAATTAAAGTGGTAATTAAATTTACCAGACAGGACCCATTTTCTGGACACTAAGTTGTTTGGTGATATTTCAACATAACCAACATTGAGAAACCAAAAATTTTAAAATAAGTTTTTTCTTATTTTATTCGACTGTTAAATTCGGACAACAGAATATTTTCCCCCATTCTGAGTCACATGCCGATTCGTATTCTGTGCATGCACATGTGTATCGGGTTTCCCCCGTTGTAAGATATAATGTGTACACATATTGCTGAAATAAATAACATATTTTATCACATTTAACTAATCTGATGTGAAATTCTTCGCATCTTATGACTTGATGTAAACAGTGGAATGATAGAGAGCAAAAATCGAGAACAAAAACACACAAGCAGGCTTTTACGCGGGTGTCCGGAAAAATGGGTCCGTCCGGAAAATGGGTCGCCAACCTGTAGTCTTTTTATGTATTACACAGTGATTTTCTGATTTTTGAAAATGACATGTTTATTTCCTACAATAATTTGTTTGGATTTGCCCAATTGTATGACAACTGAAAAAGAGAGTTGTTGTTAGTGAATATCACTTCACATTGTACACGTCGATAGAGTAATTATATCATCACACTCCTAGATAGCAACGTACATTTCAGAGCTACAACGTGCAAAGCAACATAAAATAATCTCTCAAAGCTACATAAAATAATCTCTCAATCAGATTTTTTCCGAGGCATTGGTAAGTTTCACAGGCGATATAATTTATACTATGTATACCTCAGAGAAATAGCAGTTGCTATTTAGGATGGTGACCATGATCACCTATCTTAAGTAAAACCAATTTCAGTGTAAGCATTATTTTAGTCCTCATGCTATCTGATTTGCAAATGTGATAATGAAGAATTCTACAGCACATTATGTAATTATGTTTGATTTCAATTAAAACTTTCCAATAGTATACGATTTGCTCTTGTATATACATCAATACCATGGTTGTCTGACATCCAGGATTTATGGCATTGTTCGCTGAGTTCATGCAAAAACACTGTTCGCTCACATTTAGATATGGTGTGACAAATGTTGGTCTGTGATCATCAGGCATATCGTCAGCGGAACCATCAACACCATGTTGCTCCAAATGACTATTTGGTTCACTGGGCGCATTGTTCATCATTCCGGCAGTAAATAACCTTAGTGGCGTAGATTTCACCGTGCGGATCCTGTGCTGGCTCCATGCATTTCTCCACATCAGCAGCCTTTCATTTATTTTATCTACATAGACATAGTGCAAGGCATACAGATGAACCTCATTTAGCGCATCTAACAGACCCTGATCTTCCAAAAAGTAAAATAACTCGTAGTAATAACTGAGCACCCCATCGTATACATCCCTCCAGAGACGTTCAATCCTTTGGTTATGAGTGCTCTTCCCAGTGATCATACTACCCCTGTCTGTGCCACGAACAGCAATCATAAAATCTGCTACTTTACAGTTCTCCTGACCATGATCAGACCTCACTCTCAAGGGTGTACCATACTCCTCGATCCCATGCTTGAAGCATGTGAATATTGTTTCCGCCTTGTTATTATCTGTACATTCCAAGAATGTAACCAGACGACTAAATCCATCTATTCCTCCAACAATAACTAGATACCAACGAAGTAGTTTGTGGTTTGTATCTATGTGCCACAAATGATTTGGGCCAGGTACATTATATGTGCATCTTTTTAATCTTCTTTTTCTCCGTTCCCGGATGCCTTCTTCGTCTAACCTATGTAGGCATTCTCTCAGTCTTGATCTTTGTACCTGTATTAATGTAGTAAAACAGTATAAGGGAATGACAGTTCATGTATAAATCAGGCAGAGGTTTAAATAATAGGCATTTTGTGACAAAAACTAATATTGTGGGCTATTGTTACCATCATAGTTATATTTTTAAGCGACTGTGTCTAGGAGGAAAAAAAAACAAATGGTATGAAATTCAGTAGTGTGTGTGCAATGATGGTGGCTCTAGACCTAATAGTATTGAAGAGACTTGACTAAAAACGTTAACCAAGGAAAATGTAATTCAAGCAGAAAAGTGGGTCAAGGTCACATGAGGATCACATATATGAGAGTGGTTATTGATGTACTATGGAACACTGCTAGGCGATGAATGTGTGCAAGTTTGGTGGCTCTAGACCTAATAGTATTGAAGATATAGAGACTTGATCAAAAACCAAGTTAACCAAGGAAAATAACTAAGTAATTTAAGAGAAAAAGTTGGTCAAGGTTACAAGAGGGTCACATATTTGGGAGTGGTTATTGATGTACACTGCTAGGCGATGAATGTGTGCAAGAATGGTCGCTCTAGCAAGCTGTCCATTTCCTATCAATTCCTATAAATTTGACAATCCCTATAGGGATAGATACTTCCCCTGTATTTTCTCAATATCCCTATAAAACACTTATTGTTATGCCCCCACAAATTTATTGGGGGGGGGGGGGGCATTAGAATTTACCCTTGCCCGTGCGTTTAAGTCCGTTTCTCCTACACTATACCACAAATATCTACCAAACTTGCACAATAATCACCTACTGATCAGAATCACAGACTGACATATAGCACTTGATCTTCATATGACCTTGACCTACTTTTTTCCACTTAAATGATTTAGGGGTCCTTCCCGGTGAAAATTTGAAAAACAACATCATTTGACACAATTTCCAGGCACATCAGGGCCACAACTGCACGAAGCAAAATAGACAAAAATTTGATTTTTTTTTTAGTAAAAACAGCTAAACGCCATCCGTCGGATGGAGATAGACATCAATGACAGACCACTTTATAAGGCTCTAATTTCAATTGATAAAAATAAGATTTGTGAGGTAAATGAAATTTTGATTAGAATGACTGTATGCTATTCTGAAAATGAAAAGGGGGGGGGGGGGGGGTGGGGGGGGGGGGTCTGGGGGTCCTCCCCAAGGAGAATTTGAAAAAAATAACATCATTTGACACAATTTCCCCGGAAAATAATTATCATTGCCCGAAAATATATTCCTGAATTTTTTTTTTTCAATTCACATGCCTTAAATAATCGAAAAAAAAATCAACTTTCATATCTTTCGATTTTTCTCAATTTTTAGTATGTCATTCAGTAGTCATTAATCAGTCAAAAAACACTGAGATACCTTCTGTTGCAATTAGTGGCGGGTTGGTTCACTTTATCGTCAGAATGACTGGTCTAAAACTCCGAAATATCAACCGTTCCTCAAGCACCTGTGCGTTAAACAATACTCAATCAATCTTCGAATATTCGAGCTAAAAATCAATACCCAATATTATTGCATCTTACCTTTACATTTTTTTCTTGTAGTATCCTTCTTATCATTTCTTCTCCACATTGAGAATATTCGTTCAGTGTTTCTACCAATACATCATCTAAATCGTCATCGTCTATTTGCGTGAACTGTAGTTTTGAAAGATTGTACTGTCTCATTCTACGGTAAAGAGTACTTTCTGAAACACACAGAGCTCGACTAACATCAGCGATGGAGAATCCGGCTTCAAAAAGACTTTCAATTGCGACTTTTGGAATGTTGAAGCATCCATGCAGATGTTCTGTTCCTAGAGGTTTCATTTCCAAATGTGATGCATTCCACACGCAGCTTCATGATTATCGTCTTGTCTACCAAACCTAAGCATTGAAAGTCGTACAAAGAGAGATGGCAAATAATGTCTGGACTGATTTTCTGATCAATAAAACTGTTCATTTGCACTGGGTTTAGATTTTCCAGAATTATTTTCATTTCTCTGTCCGCCATTGTTGTTGTTGTTGTTGTTGCTACCGGTGTCGATATAAATGTGCTTCCGTGAAAAATTACCTATCTATATAAAGAAGTTACCACACCATATAAAGAAGTTTGCACACCATATAAAGAAGTTTGCACATCATATAAAGAAGTTAGCACACCATATAAAGAAGTTTGCACATCATATAAAGAAGTTACCACATCATATAAAGAAGTTACATATAAAGAAGTTACCACATCATATAAAGAAGTTACCACACCATATAAAGAAGTAAGCACATCATATAAAGAAGTTACCACACCATATAAAGAAGTAAGCACATCATATAAAGAAGTTACCACACCATATAAAGAAGTAAGCACATCTTATAAAGAAGTTACCACCATAAAGAAGTAACACATCCATATAAAGAAGTTACCACACCATATAAAGAAGTAAGCACATCATATAAAGAAGCTACCACACCATATAAAGAAGTTACCACACCATATAAGGAGGTTTGCACATCATATATGTATGTAAGTGCATATAAGACAGCTATGGCGTTCCATACGTACCAGACGGGCTATTATGCGTGTACATGCTTTTTAAAGTAACGTTAATTCAGATGATGTCCAAGATATACAATATGTTGTTTTTCCCTTAATGCACGCACAGTAAATGACAATCAATCGCACCATTTTATTTTATCCCATTCCCAAAAGCATGCGCTATACTCAAGTACATTATAATGGAAACTGTGATAAGCAGGGGAGATAATTTTGCTCGGCATAGTTTTGCATTTTCTCTTATATACATGTACCAGTAAAAAATACTTGTGAAATTAATTTATCTTTTGGTGTAAAATAATCATACTATACAAAAATTAGAAAATATGCTGTTGTAATTAATTTATATAAAAGAATGTATAGTATAGTAACCATTGAGGGAAAAACATGTTTACAATACTGAAAAAACAACTAATAGTTATTATACAGTACATATGTTTTGTTTACCAATACGCATTTTTACAGGTGACTTATAATTGTTCAATTAGGTTTAGACATAAACACAAATCCACAATTAAATGACGTTTTCATATTCTATTTCGTAACTGTCTAGGCATATCTGAGACCAAGTGCCTTTAAACACTGCATCACTGTTGATGGCGTTGCCAAACAATCTACCTTTGTTTTGGCCACAAATACAAACAATCCAATTACAGGTACACACACTTTCATTACCTGATAACATCACATAAATAATCGCGGGATCGGGTCAAAACGTAACCAAGTCAAAACGGTTTATTCCTCATTCCCCCAAATTTAATCTCCAGAATTCCTGATTACCCCAAGTCAGTTTTACAGGTAAATTAGAAAAGGCGAGACCCAAAACTATAATCTGTTTCAAGAAATTACGGTTGTTTGGTGAATGTCAATTATCATACAAACCAACTATTTAAGTGATTCGATGTATAATTATTTGTTTACAGTTCCAGAACAAAATAAAATATATGATTGAAGAAATATAATTATGTAATTTGTGAAGTGTGTGTTAATTTAAATCAATTGCCATATTTGATATTTCCAAAAGGAACCCTTGAGTAATAATGATTGAAGAAAGTTCAAAAGGTGATTGATGATAATTGGGATAATTACGTTAATCAAAATCAAATTCCAATTTGCATATACATATATATATAGAGACATTCAGTTGTATATGTGCATATCTGCATAACTGTATGGTTCAGCGTATTATGGCTAATGCACAAGTTGAAATTCAGTATGTCCGCAACAAGCATGGTGGACAAAGTCTTATTCTCGGCGGCTACAGGTTTACGGTATGTATGGATGTACAGTGCAACCTCTCTACAACAGCCAGCCACCGGATGACTGGCTGTTGTAGATAGGTAAATCATATAGCAATCAGAGCTAAATGTAAGGTGCGCAATTCGATAAAAAGAGAGGTGACCGTTCGCGAAGGTTGGACTGTATCTCAAATATATATCTCAAATGAGTAATCGCGTAATTGTGTACTTTTCGAATGAATTGGTGTGAATTTGTACATGGAAGGGACCACTCAAATACTTTAATTAACTTTGATTTAATTATGGTTTCAGATCAAAACTCGCTCGGCGGATAGGATCTACTGGGAATGCGCTGTAAAACCATGCCAGGCGAAGGTTACCACTGTTGACGGCATACTCGCACGAAATACCGGAAATCACACACATCCACCCGACCACACCGACGTCGACGTGAGATACGTCATGGAGAACATTCGCAAACGCTGTCGGGACGAGTTGACGCCGATTCCGACGTTATATGAAGAGGAAATTGCCAGTATTCGTGGCCAAAGAATGGAACCACGACACGGCAAATATGGCCAAGAACATCCCAACATTCCAGAGATGTAAGACGTCACTGTACAGGGAGCGAAGCAAGCTACGTCCCAATTTACCATCATCCGCCGCCAATATCGAGTTAGAAGAAGAATGGACGCAGACAACATCCGGTGAGAAAATTCTACAAGTCGACGTCGGAACCAGCCAGAGAATGCTCGTTTTCGCGACCAGATCAACTCTTCAACATCTCTGTGCCGCCCCTGTAATATATGGCGACGGGACATTTTACACCTGCCCTACATTTTTCCATCAACTATTCACATTCCATGGATTCATCGACGGTGCGATGTACCCTCTAGTGTTCGCCTTTCTGCCGGGCAAGTCAACCGACGTCTACGAGACATTCCTCCGTCAACTACAAGACAAATGTGAGGGATACGGCCTACATCTCCAACCCGACGCAGTGTTTCTGGACCACGAGATGGCGTCACGTAACGCGGTTCTGCGAGTGCTCCCCAACACTGTAGTGAAGGCTTGTTTCTTCCACTACACACAGTGCATTTGGCGTAAGGTGCAAGCTACGTGCAAGCTACTGAACTGGCCAACACGTACAAGGAGGTTGACAGTGTGCACACACTCGTGAGACGGGCTTCTGTTCTTCCTCTTGTGCCGGAAGATGACGTTGAGGACGTGTGGTTCCAGGCGTTAGAGGACATCGGAATGAGGTGGACGTCACGACATTCACCGACTACGTCACCGAACAGTGGGTCGACAGGGACGACAAGGGCGTATGGAACCACTTTGTCACGGAGGGTCCCAGGACGACAAACCATCTGGAAGGGTGGCACAGCAAACTTAAGAAGGCTGTTCGCCATGCTCATCCCAACATTTTCAGTATCATTCAGAAAATCCAGCAGATTGAAGCCGCAGGATATGTACGCATGCTCCAGTATGAGGCGGGTGGGGCTCGCCAGTGAAGCGCGACGTCGGTACAGACAAATCGAACTGAGGCTACGCGCCCTCAAGATGCGACTTCAGAACGGGGAGATGCGCACGATGGACTATGCGGACGAAGCATCGAAGCTATTGCACATATAGACAATCACTGTAGGAGACAATTATAATGTGCTGGCAAATGTGTCAATGTTTCAATGTGCTGTCACAATATGTTTTTTGTTGAAAATATGAAATGTTCATACTTCGATTAAGGTGCGTAATTTGATCAATTTTGGGTTACATGTTGATATCTCTTTTCTTAACTAAAAAATGGCAAGTTTTGGAATAAGACATATTGGAATCTTCACCGAAAAATGCAAGTTGAGAGACCAATTAGAATCGTCTGAATGAGACGATTTTAAAGCACTCACAACTTGACAGTTTTTATGAAGAAGTAAGAAAATAAAGAAAAAATAAAAACAATTATATCTTCACCAAAAATGTCACGTATGTGCTGTAATTTATCTATGTACATTTAAAATAAGTAACTATAAAACATGATACACTATCATTGACTTTCTATTGTATTTATTTCCTCTCATCTTTAAAAAAATTAAGTTTCACAAGTTTACAACAGTTTCCAATAATGTTTGCAATTTATAAGTTGAAACAGAATATAATGTTTTCACACCCTAAGGCTATGTTAATACTAATCCCCTAACTGGACAAATTCCTGATTACCCCAAGTACAAAATGACCATTTTTTATAAACTTGGGGGAATGAGGAAGACACCGTCAAAACGTACACAAAAAAAATAAGTCAAAACGTAACCTGGGGTGAAGTCAAAACGTACACAAACGTGGTCAAAACGTACACAAAAAAAGGTCAAAACGTAACCATAGTATATAGATTTAAATTTAGTAATTTACTGAGAATCAGAAATTTAAAAATGGAAAAAGAAGTTTGAAGTTTGTTAATGGTCATGCGTGATTAATTGACTAAGTTTTAGCAAGTGCAACATTGAAAAAGAAGTTATTTGGTTATGCATGATTAATTGACTGACATTTAGCAATTACAATATTGAAAAAAAAAAGTTTGTTAACCTGTTAAGCGTGATTAATTGACTGAGATTAGTTAGTAATTCACCTTCAAACAGTCAATTTTGACTTAGAAAAGTGTTACGTTTTCATCAGGAATGAGAACTTTGAACCACTTTTGGGTTAAAAACGACACACATTCAACACACATTCAAGTTTCAATTCTGATTATAAAATGGAATTATTTATAACAGAAATGTAAACTTAGACTTGAAAATATTTTCATTTTGTTATATATACAAAAAAGGGGACAGATCCAATCCTGCCAACTATAGGCCGATCTCCCTCACCTGCGTTCTCTGCAAAGTACTCGAACACATAGTGGCCTCTTCCATGACAAAACACTTCACTAACAACAACATACTACATGACATGCAACATGGCTTCCGAGAAAGCGCTCCTGTGAGACACAACTACTGATGCTCACTCATGACCTACTGAAATCTGTACACAACAAAAAACAAGTAGACCTGATTCTCTTAGATTTTAGCAAAGCTTTCGATAAAGTCAGTCACGAAAAACTCTTATTTAAATTACATAACTATGGAATCAGGGGAAACGTATTAAAATGGATAAAATCATTTCTGGACAACCGCTCTCAATCAGTAGTTGTAAATGGAAAGACATCTGGTGCCATACCAGTCTCGTCTGGCGTCCCACAGGGGTCTGTTCTTGGACCAATACTATTCCTAGCATACATTAACGGACTTGCCCGAAAATGTACACTCCACAGTTCGCCTTTAATTTTTGCAGATGACACAGCCATATACATCACATTAGACACTGAAGATCAATCAAAAGCCCTGCAAGACGACCTCACTAACCTAGAAAAATGAAAACATGTGGGATATGGAATTTAACCCTTCAAAATGCCAAGTCATTCACATCACAAAGTCAAGACACCATATTCCCACAACATACAATCTACACAACACTACACTAGAATCTGTCCCCTCAGCGAAATACCTAGGGGTAGACATCACATCAGACATGTCCTGGAACACACATATAGACAGGATTTCAAAGCAGGCAAACAAAACACTAGGCTTTCTAAAGCGCAACATCAAGGTACACTCAGAACAACTTAAGTCTACAGCATACAAAACCCTGGTACGACCACAACTAGAGTACTGCTCCTCAGTTTGGTCCCCCCACACACAAAACTCTATCTAAAAACTCGAAATTGTCCAGCGCAGAGCCGCTCGCTGTGCAACTCGTATATACCAGCGCACATCCAGCGTAACAAATACTTTACAAAGGCTTGGATGGCGTCGCTTAGAATTAAGACGGATATATACCAGGCTATCCATGCTATACAAGATCACCAATGATCTTGTGGCCATCCCAGCAGAACACTACTTAACGCAAAACACCAGACCATTAAGACACTCACATCCACTCCAGTACAGAATTATCTCAGCCAACACAGACTACTATAAGTACTCCTTCTTCCCATAGACCCATACACTGTAGCCATCTGGAATTCCCTACCTATGGGTATTCCAACCCTACCCACATTAAACCAGTTCAATCAGGCTGTCAGCCAGATTGAATACACCACATTCGCCTAAATCCCAGCCCTGTTTTTACTTTTATCTAGAATAACACTCCCCTGTATATACTGCCTCTGGCTTTTACTGCAACTTTTACTCATACTAACACTCTTGTCAGTTTGACGCGCATACATGCATCTATAAGTCCCCAACAGGGGTTCTAGATTAACGGAAGATAGATAGATAGATAATTAATAAATTTGTTATATCGGGTGGCTAGAAAAAAAGGGCCCCAACTTTAAATATTAATATTTAAAAAACTATGCATCATAATTCAATAAAATTTCATTTATTGTAATTTCATGGTAATATCAGTAACCTGTAAAAGTTTCAAGTAAATAACTGTAGTAATGACTATATGATGCTAAGAATAAAAAGCATGGTCTGAAGATGCAATATCGGACTGAAACGTTTCTTCGTCACACATGCATAACTTACTAAAGAGTCTTAAATAAGGTGGTCAATGTGTCCACCATTGTGGCTGAACACTGCTCGCATCTCTTCTTCCATGCACCAATGCACTTCTGTATCTCGGTCAAGGAGATATCTTCCCAACACTTGGTAATCCGGTCCTTCAACTCACGCTCAGTAAATTTCTCACTCCTACCAGAATAGACCTTCTCGGTTAGAGAGTTCCAGATGTGATAATCCATAGGATTACAGTCCGGCGATTGTGGTGGCCAGTCGTTCTTCTTGATATACTCTGGCACAACATCCGCAAGATGATCTTGTGTGTATTTACTTGTATGAGACGTTGCCCCATCCTGTTGGAATATGTAATTGTTTTTTGGGTAGATCCGGCGGCAATCTGGAAGAAGTCCATCATCCAACAATTCAACATAGCTAACGGAGTTGACCTTGGTTTTTTCAGTGTCTATGAAGTGGATCCGTGTCTTTCCTTTCCAGGAAACACCTGCCGAAACCATGACCTTTTTTGAAAAACGCGAAGTCTCATGGTAAAGTCGAGATACAGGAATATCACCTTTCCTCACCCCATACACGACATCATTCTGTCGGTTACGAGCAGTTTCGAGCGTAAAATCCTTTTCATCCGTGAACATGATTCTTTCAACATCCTTGACGGAATACCTATCATGCAGTCCTTTGCACCGGGTTTTTCTCTTTTGTTTCACATTTACATCACGTCTAGAAACTTTAATCCTTTTGTATGGTTTGAGATTAAGTTTTTTCGTCATTGTCTGAACAGATTTGCGACTAACACCAAGCTTTTTAGCAATTTTCCTCTGCGATGTGTGGGTTCCTGGTTGGTCCTCCTGTGATTGTATCATCTCTTCCACATGGTCAATGTTATCTTGTGTGCATGCAGTACTAGGCCGTCCACTCCCTTGTTTTCTCGCTGTGGATCCTGTTTCCTCAAACCGTTTGATAATCTTATTAACAGACCTTTTTCTCCACTTCTTTCCAGGGAATTCCTGAGCAATCTTCGACCCACGCCAGCCTTTCTCCACAAAACATGTCTCAATGATAGCCTTATCAGCCTTACTGAAACCCATGTTGAAATTAAAGTAACCTGCACGTCTGATCAGTCTCAAAACAATTATTATTTATGTGTTTACACTATAGAAACAACTTGCTCTAGAAAAAAGCAAATGGCGAATAAATCCAACAGGGGGAGTAACTGCTGCAAGACTGTCAACATGTACCCAAGTCAAAACGGACCAATTTTAGGTCAAAACGTACCCATCCTATTTGTACTTTAACATGTTTCATCATCTGTCATGCATTCAATCATCATTTTGTAAGTTAACCCAGTCACAGACTGCATCATGACCATGATTTGACATGTATCAAAACTTTCTGACATTTCACTTACATCCCGGCATTGTGTTTTTGGACACTGCTATTTGTTTTTATTGTTACATATTCACCATTGAAGCTATGAAGCTGAAACTTTTATAGATTACTGTCAATACCATGAACTTATATTATGCGAAATTTATTTGAATTATCTCAACTGTTTTTTTAAATATTAATATTTAAAGTTGGGGCCCTTTTTTTCTAGCCACCCGATATAATTAATAAATTTGTTTCGTTATTATAGAACAAATTAAATAAGCACAGACCCTGTAAGTTTGTATTATAGATCCTCAGATCGATACCATCCTTCACACTGGTTTAATTGTGGAATGTATAATTGACATAACAATGGTTTCCACATGATGTTACAAATTAATCAGTCCCCTAGCTGTACACAGGATATTCACAGTGGACAAACTGTCAATTAGATGCCACCTGCGGCGTTCCAATGTACCTTAGTTTAGGGTAATATGAAAAACAGAAACGATGTTTAAAGGTCATAAACATGATTTTATTGGACTATTTTAAGTAAATAGTTTACATGTTTACAAAACAGAACAATTTTAATTTACATGTTCATATTAACCCGTACACTGCTGATTTAAACTGTGTTGTCTTGTTTATTTTTATAGCATTAACTCTTACCAAAACAAATTTTGACAGCACATGCAAATCGTCTCCATTCCAGACGATTTTAATGTCATGTCAATACATGTTCTTGTATCAATATATATACCGCTGTAAGGGTTAATAAATAAATGTACCAAAATATAACTTAGTATGACGAACATCGAAAAGTATAATTCATGCCGAACAGTGTAGGCCCAGATCAGACAATATTTGCTGTGTCAAATTGAATTTCAGGGAGTTGTTTATTTGCGAAACATACAACGTATACATTCATGTTCACGTAATATAATATAAACTTACATACAGTACATGTATACCCATGTCACATAATGTAATATGTTCAGACAGTGTTAGCACATGTCGTACTACGGAATAGCATGTACAAGCTCAATATATCTACAGCATGGATGTTCTACGACAATACGTATACATTGTATATCTAGGACGATGGAGCGTAGACTGCCGCCAGTTTCTTCCATAATCTGCTGGTCGATATCTCGCCAGCGGAATATCGGCCCCACACAGCGAATACCAGGGCCTGAATAGATCGTGACTTCTTTCGCTGGTCCTTGGACAACTTCTTCTCGGAGATGAGCTTCACCTGAAGCGGTAGAAGACGAGCCTCGTCATGTAGTGCGCGTACGAGCAGGTAGAATGGCGGTGGCCCCACACAGCGGTAATTCAATCTGCGATGCCATCCTGAAACATGAAATGCATACATGATATCGATGGTCTAGTAAATACATAGCACTTGCGACCGTATGTTACTACAATAAACATAGAGACATGCATTCTTGATTAAAGAACTTGTTTATGTTGAAAAAGAAATTCAAGGGCGATAATCACGTTTTCTCGAATTTAATTGTACGTTACCTTCGCAGTCGTTATTTGTACGAATGGACTGGCCGAACACAGACCAATCCTCCACCTTCCACGACCCCGAAATCCAGGTTGCGTCATCGTAGTCCTTGAGTGGCGTAAGCGGCGCGGTGGCCCTGTCCCTCAACTTCGAGAAGGCTGGGCGGATATGTTCTGCGGGCAGTAGAGGTAGCGCAAGGACTTGTCGTACAAACTCGTGACACGGGAATTTCTCCTTGTACTCACCACTGAGTCCCAGTGCCTAAAATGACATTTAAATGAATATTGTAATAGGTATTATATTATATTTGTGCGAATCTTACATTTGTATTAGTTGGTAGTATATTTGTATAAAATGTCGTACGTATTTTGTTCATATTTAATATATGGAACTTGTTTCATGTCGCCGTCTTTCTTGATGAACGCGTGGATTGAGAACAGTTGCATGAAGGGGTCCTTGGTTCGTAGACATTTGAAGGTGCCGTCGACGTACCAAGTCTTGGCTCGTCGGAGGATGTCCAGCTGCGTGGTGGTGGCGAATATTATGTGACGTGCTCCGTTGACGGTGATATCGTGGCGTAGAAAACCTTCCGGTATGAAGTAAGCGGCAAGCTCGAAGTCCATGCCACGTGGCTCTGCCGGACGGGATTTCTGTCGGTAGCGATTCGCCTTACGCTTCAGAAGATCCGGGTCGGGCAGTGCAAAATCGTCGTCTCGTAGCTCAGTCCTCATCTGATCCTCGACAATCTTTTTCGCAGGGTGGTACACGTTGGACGCCGCTTCGTCTTTCACCTTGCGAGTCAACTTGACGGTATATTTCTTCCCCAGGTTCGCTTGATGAGCGTGATCATGGACACCTCGTTTGAATGTGTTTTTCTTCTCAATCACACTCGCCGGACATCGGAGACGTTGTGTTCGTACGCTACACCACCAGTTGCGTGTGTTGTTCCGTACAACCCGGACATTGTATGAGTAGCCGAGAGAATCCAGTAGCATGTCCTTGCCCTTTGCAGTACCACCAGGAATAACCTCGTAAGTCGTCGGGCCATCCGCCACCACACTGTGAGACAGACTCGTGTCCGCACGGGAAAATTCTTCAGATGTAGACTTGACTTGTCATGGAGCGATGTCGAGACATTGAACGAAAGTTCGAACGTCGCAGTTGTGTTGCCATGTCTGACGGCGGATATATCCATTTATTGAGTGATTTTTCTCCAATTAATGGCATGTCATTAAAGTGATAATAATCCCGTAATCCCGTTAAGAACCTAGCTCTAGTCTCCCACATGTCACAATATAGCTATATATGGCACGATGGTCTGGGAATCGACTGGTAAAACATGTCGTAAGAGCATTTTTGTTATCTGCATGGTGCCCAAAACATTGCGCATTTAATGCACCTGCATTCAAGTGCGGTCACTAAAATGATCATAACACATAATAATTCAGTGAATTCAATGAAAATGCATGTCATAAATATCAACTAACGTACGTACAAGCAACATCGAACAGCCTTTCTAGCATTTGTAGCCTTTGTGGCCTTTTCCAGCATTTGGGGTGTTTAGGGTGACCCGGTAACCCTAAACACCCCAAAGGCTGGAAAAGTGATGATCATTTTAATCATTTGAATCATTTGAATGCAATAATCTACCACAAATATACGTGTTTTGGTAAATTGTCTAAACGCGCACCTGCGCCGATCGGGCCTCGCGGAATTGGACAAAGAGTGATTAACACCTATTAACATATCGTTTAATAGCAGGTGCAGCTAAACACCGATTATACTTATTGCATTATTATTAATATAAGTCAATGATCAATCAACGACATTCATTTAAACTTGCTTTATGTATCAACACATTACTTGAACAGGACTAATGCCGAATTTTGAGACATCAGTTATCTACCTTGAAAATGGGTATCCACACGGTGATAAAAAATATATTTATGAGCGCTATGTACGGCTCTGCAACGAATATTTCCTCAGATTGCGGAAGCAAAATCTTTTATTTACACGGCCGAATAAACGTGTAACTAGTTGTAAATGACATTTACGCTAGCTGACATGTGTTCCCGTCAATTAACCCATAGTATTTAGCACAGTTTATTCCACGAACATTTTTCTTCCCTTGTCCTGTATTTGTAATTAACGTAATTACGTCAATTATTTATTGGCAGTAAACTGTTCCTTTTGAAATTTAAAATTAAACTATCAGGAGGAGATGAACGGGACGTATAACACGGCAAACTGTTACTACACTTTCTGAAATCAACGTAAAAACAGTTCACAGAGTAAGCCAGATGGCCGACGGCAGTACCAAGGCTATATTCATAGAAAATAGTCCACAAAGGCTGACAGATGGTACCACAAAGGCTACACTCACATAGAAAATGGTCGACAAAGGCTGACAGATGGTACCACAAAGGCTACATTCACATAGAAAATAGTCAACAAAGGCTGACAGGTGGCACCACAAAGGCTGCATCGACATAGAAAATAGTCGACAAAGGGTAATATTCGTTGCATAGCCGTACATAGCGCTCATAAACATATTTTTATTACCGTGTAGATACCCATTTTCAAGGTAGATAACTAGCTGCACTCGGAAACCTTGCACCATTTCGTTGCCTCCATCTTTTGACAATTAAACGCGAAAAGATGACGAAGTAGACAGAATGAACTAGCTGATGTCTCAAAATTCGGCCTTCGTCCTATGTTCACGTAATGTGTTGATACATAAAGCATGTTTAAATGAATGTCGTTCATTCATTCGTTCATTCGGCTCATATTTAAGGGTGGGAATTGGCTCGAACACCTTCCATACCCGGGATATATAGCCCAGTAAAGAAGCAGGCCGATGGTCGTCGGTCTGGTTTATATTTCCGAATTTTGATAAATGTTGCATTTATAATTCAGGCTCCAAAAATGTGCGTCAAATATAGGAGAATCTATGCAGGTATGGTAACCTATAATTTGAGGCCTCCTATAGCACCCATCAGCTTATATGTGTGTGATATAGTATGGCTGGTTATCGATTATAGATGATTGAGGGGAACCCATACTAGTTTACGTGATTTGTGCGTTTTGAGTGACATACGGACTGGTCAAATGAAATTAAGTGGCGAGTGTACTATCTGAGTCACTAATGTCTAGCAAGTGTGCTCTACGTAATTAACTTATAGTCACATTTAGTCCCAATCCTACCTAATCACCATCGAGAAGAGAAGAGAAGAGAAGAGAAGAGGAGAGGAGAGGAGAGGAGAGGAGAGGAGAGGAGAGGAGAAGAGAAGAGAAGAGAAGAGAAGAGAAGAGAAAAGGAGAGAGGAGAGGAGAGGAGAGGTGGAGGAGAGGAGAGAGAAGAGAAGAAGAGAAGAGAAGAGAGAGAGAGAGAAGAAGAAGAGAAGGAGAAGGAGAATGAGAGAAGAGGAGAGAAGAGAAGGAGAAGAGAAGAGAAGAGAAGAGAAGAGAAGAGAAGAGAAGAAGAAAATGATTTCTGACGGTATGGTATTTGACGTGCCACCCTCACCCTATGTTAGTGTGCTGTATCAGAATGCTATATTAACCTATCATGATAACCGTGGTTGCTGATTTTGTGTTGTTAATTGGGTTTTATATATATATTTGTTTTTGTTATTTACTAGCATTTATTTTAATTTTAGTTTAGTTTTGAGTCACCTACCACACCGTCAGATTTTGGCCGAAATAGACTAATACACATTAAATCGTTTGATTTTTGTCTATATTGGAGAAATGCAGATTGTCAATTTCGACATAAAAAGCAATTACTCCTGGTGGAGGAAACCTCCAGTTTCCCCGGTAGCTCCGGAGTCCCTGTAGTAAAGCTCAAAAAAAAAAATCAAAAGGAGGCGATTTTGCACAACTACTCTCAACCAGCTGACTACCTCACCCCACTGACTCACTCAATCACTTAGCCCAATTCTATTGAATTAGTGGACCACATCAACCCATCCATACACCCGCCAACCACACACCACATCACTTAGCCCAGCCCCCATTCAATCAATCACACACACACACACACACATACGTACGCACGCACGCACGCACATTCACGCACACAGACACACACAGACGTACATACACATATACATATGTACACACACATATATACCCATACACACATATACACACATACATATATATATATATGCATACACACACACACACACACATACATACATATACACACACACACAACACACACACACACACACGCACCCCACACACACACACACACACACACACGCGCACACACACACACGCGCGCACTACGACACACACGCGCGCATACACACACACACACGCACACACACACATCATACATACATACATATACACATATACATACACACATCACACATATATATACGTACCACATCAAAAGACCCCTCGGCATCACGGCGTCCCATAGTTTTCTGTAAAGTGACGGAAATTGACATGCATGGTTAGTGACAAAATGGGT